>KK351019.1:517150-540229 GCA_000671755.1 Glossina brevipalpis
TAGAACCTCTTACATTATTTCATAGTAAAAAAAATCTTTTTATACAAATGCGCAAATATACGCATGGGTCGGTCAAATTTAAAAAGCATTGAACTTTTGGAGTTATATTTGTTCTTACTGGGAACAACAAGCTATGCCATACACATCCTTTTATTCGCTACTCGGCTCGCCACTTGTTTGATAAAACCCACATACATAAAATTGTGACACATTCTTTTTGCGAGATACTTTTGAAACAAGCTACGCACCTTTACCTTCGATGACACGGCTTTAACCGATTATGCGCTTTTATTTGCTTTGAGCAATCGGCTTTTTTGAACTTAGTTTAAAATATTTAAAAATAATAAAATTACGTTGTGTGCATTTTGGCGAGACTCAAGATAGTAACATGGCATCAAGAAACCACAATGTTACCAAGTATCGTATTGTAGTTACGTTCTCTCTAAAAAATACTGCAAAATTCTTCATTATTTACGATTAATTTTCAATTGTAATTTAAGAAATAATAAATGTAAACACATCTCAAGTCTCTTAATGCCAGTACATGAACAAGTGTTTTTTAAAAATCGCTGCCCGAATATTGCAAAAGAAATAAAAACATTAGTATATCTCTCCTCATCCTTCTCAGCAGTAATCAAAAACGTGAAAGCAAGGAGAGAAATCATTTTTATAAATTTAATAAAATAATAATTATAACATTGTTATTTTCATAGCATACTTTTAGGATTTGAATTTTGATTCATTTAATTACAAGCAAAATCAAGAAAATCGCAGACAAACACCAGCTTTGCATCCCAACAATCATTCCAATGACAATTAAAACTTTCAATAAAATTTTTTTCAAATTAAATTTTAAATTAGTACATGAGCTTGGGAGGCACATATGCATATTTTATAAATTGTTTTTTTGAAATACTTTTTATTTTCATTTTTTCTCTGATTTTCTTCTCAGGTGTTTTTATATGCTCCAGATCAATTTATAAGATATTTATACAATTTGTTATTATTAGTGATTTATTTAGACTAATGATGTAACTTTTTGAACTAAACAAAAAGACGATGGGCACTAGCAAATAGGGCTATCGGCTCCACTTTCTTTTTTAAACTTTATTAGTCTAATCGTTTGAATAAATTTGAAAACTTTTTTGGTACTATATTCTCCAAGTATTTTTAAGATGTCCGCATGAATATGTATCTTCGAACTATGGAAAGGTTTTGGTATTCACAAACTATATGTTTAACAAGCTGTGCTTATATGAATGATAATGTAAACTTAATTGGAAAATTCCTTCGAAAATATAGCAGATATGATTTGCCGCAATTATATTATTAGGACTTCAAAAAGAATCAATTAAAATGCTTTTGCTTTGTTTATCTGTATATTTGAAAAGCTTTATTAACATCTATCCAATATCAATTAAACAATCGATTTAAACCTACCGATATGTCTATCTGCTCGTTTGATGAAATCGCGATCAAAAAGTCTAGAAAAATTACCTTCCGAAAATCAAACTTGGTTTTTTGCTTTCGTTTTCTCTTTAAATTGAATACGAAAATCTTGAAAATCGAAATCTTCAAAACAATCAGTTTAGAGTTATAAGGTTAAGGTTTTTTTTCCCTAATTTAATCCCAATTCCAAGTTTGCAATTTAGCTTAATCAGACTATGTTTCGCCAAGAATTATCTCAAGAACCGTATATCGAGAAAACCAGTTTTTATTTCGTACTGCCAGATTATATATTAAAATAATACCTTTTGAAAAATATACGACATATGATATATTTATATATATATACGATATGATATATTAATATTTTCGTTATATTTCATAATCGAAAGGCATGGATAAGCTAATCGTATGTATTAAAAATGTGGTCCAATTTAAATACAATTCTTTAATATCTCATTAATATATTATTTAACTTGCCTTAACCAAGTTTCATCGCTGTGAACTCAGATGAAGAAATAATAGTAGTAAAAAAAGCAGTTTTTTGAATTTAAAAAATAAATCGAAATCATCATGCTCGTAACTACCTTTCCTTGTCGCTATGCACATTTGACGAAATTTTAGTTTATTTATCTGTTAAATTATATCCATTTTATTTATAATTTTACTTTTGTTTCTGTATTTTTTTTTTTTTTGTTTTAGGGAAAGGAAATCATAACAAACTATCATGTTTGCATTTCCAATTTTATTTTTTGTTTTAATAAGACTTTATTTGCTATCTATTTACAATTATATATTTAGCAAATGAATGAACAACAACAAAGAAAAAAACAATAGTTCGATTCCAGTGAATTGAACAAATAAAACCTTTTGACTTCAAGTTTTAAGTAAATATTAATAGTATCAGTAATGTGGCTATAAGAAGAGGGTCTATAATGCGGTGTCCCTTCTGTCTTCTTATTTCTTAAGTACTATGTAATAAGTTTACAACCAAAATATTAAATTGCGAGCTTTATCTGTTTAAGTAATTAGAATTAATTAGAATGGTTGTGCAGAGTATAACTTTGTTCTTCAAGTTAAGCCTGGACTTTGATCCTAAAAGCCAGAAAATCTTCTTTATTGTCAGATTTATTTCTTGCCCAAGTTAGTCTTCTGTCGATGCTATTTTTCTATTTTTTTTTTCCATTTTTCTATTTTTCTGATAACAGATATCAATGACTATTAATTTTATTTTTATTTAACATCATATTATTTACGTCTTAATTAAATTCGTACTTTGTGGTGAAAAAATGTACTAATAATAACGGTAACTTTAAAGAAATACTCTTTCCATATATGACTGCATTAAATTAATTCTTCTAAAAGAGTGGTAGACTCTTTATCGATTTTTTGAATGCTATTATTAATTTGAAGACATGCAAGAGACACGAAAATATGTAGATCTGAACGCAGGAAAGATTTTTCGTATTTTTCCTATTGTTAGTGTGTATAAAAAATTCTTCTTATGGGGAATATAACTTTCTTAACTGCTACACCCACTACACACCACCGAAGGATGGGATGTATTGAAATTGTTGTTTCAGCACATCGAAAAATCGAAAACGAATAAAATTCGTTTATAAATGTTTCGCAAATTTTGACAAATTTCTATAATCGTCATATGCAGATTGAAATCGATTATAGCTTGTAATCGATACACGTCTTAAGCACCAAAATCTTCGCAAAAGGTAGTTCCACAAGCCACTCTTTTACATTCCCAAGCAAGAAGAGCAATATTTTAAAAACGTACAATTTTTTTTCATAATTTATAATAATTAAACTTCCGTTATGTCGCGTATTGCTATGGATGCTTTTTAAAATGTCGGTACAAATTTCAGATTTTACTGAACGTAGGGTATTGAGTATGTTTCTCAAGCTTGTGGGTAGTAAAAGGAGTAACGAACAACTTTGTTGGCTGAAGGGTATTGAGTACGTTCATCAAGTCTGTGAGTAGTAAAAGGAGTAACGAACAACATTGATGTCTATATCATGTTGAGTACGTTACTCAAGTCTGCGAGTAACAAAAGGAACAGCGAACGATGTTGTTAGTAACAGGAGCAACGAACAACGTCCATTAGAGTTTCGTCATCCGTAGGCTTAGATTCTTCAGAAAAATTGAATTAGAAAACAAATATTTAGTTTGAAGATGAAAGCGATCCATCTACAAAAGGCAAGTACTTAAGTGAGTTTTGCGAAAATGTCAAAATAAATATCTATGAGTTATAAGCAACGCAGCAGATATTGATTTAAAACTTAATTGTCGAAGCGTTTTACTGAACCTAATACGACCACTATTCAAGAAATTTATATTCGGTTATTCAAGATGTGTCAAAAGTGTACACAACTTTTTTCATTTCTTATGTTGATCTCTGATCCGCCGAGTGAATAAACCTCTTTAGTTTTTTGATAAATGAGTTATAAGAGTAACGCGTTAATTTTCATATAAGAGAAGTTAAGTAATCGGATTTTTTTTTAATATATAACGAAGTGTAGTAAAAATCGTGGGCGTTTTTTACTAGCGATTGTGAAATGCATTGTAAGTGTTTTGAGCTATTAATGCAGATGCATATGTGTACTATTTGCGCAAAGCATGAGTAAATTCGCTATTACTATGTATTCATTAGACACTTTTTGTAAATATTCATAAGAATCTTGTACCGAGAGAAAGAGAAAGAGAGAGAAAGAAGCGGAAACTCACCACACTCAGTACCAACAGTGACAACGGTTATTAGAGGAGTTTATTGATTTGGTAGAGCTCAGTTGAGTTTAACGTCAACAGGTGTTAAAAACGTATGCATCAATATCGCGCAGTAACGATCCAGCCTTAAGCATTTAAGTGAAATTTATCAATGCACAAACAAACGGTTATAAATAAGTTTTCCTGGAAAAAATAATATCATTAAACCAGAAAAGAAACGATACCTACCACGATTTAATTAAAAGTTAAATAAATGTGAAAATTTCCAAAATATAAGAATACAATTTCTATTAAGGGAGATTTTCGAAAAAATTTACTACATTTAATTAATAAATCTATAAAAACAGGCCTATTTTGCCTTAAATTTTTTTGGATTAATTTAACAGAAAACTTTTTTTCAAGAAAATAATTCGTAGCCCAGGGTAAGTAAGTGCTAAAAGTCAATATATTTTTACTCATAAAATTTTTAATAAGAATATATTTTTTTTCCGATTAAATTTTTTTCTACCTACGTAAATGCGTTAAGATAATTTACCACTAAGCCAGAATGAAATGATTGGTATACTTCGAAAATCATTAGCTCGATCGTTTCGTATTACACTTACACGGTACTCTCTATAGTTGTCTCTTTCTGTCTATTGTTAATAATTTAAGGTTCACCTCTCTTGCCTTACATACAGGTATAAAACAACTGCACTTAACTACCAGCATTTGTAGTATAATACTCAAGCTGGTTTCTATTATGTATGTGTAAGCAGTGGTAGAGATTATTGTTGTTGTCGTTGTTGCCGTTGTTGTTGGTGGCTTACATCGACTCTTTACTCCCCCCTTTCGCGTGCCTTTCACCTATATACATACACACATACATATTTCTATATATGCACATATATATATAAATATATATACATATTTGTATAATTTTTTTTTTTTTATATGAGTTTTTTCAACTGTATTTTAGTCATTTTCTATGTACGTGATAATGACGGCATTTTTATCCACACATCTGTATGCGGTTGACATATTTGAACGTTGAAAAGCCTTTTGATTTAACTTACATTAACTTAAAATTGTGCACGAGATACATGCGCTGGTTGTTGATGAAATCTTTAGATTTTTTCTTCCATTATGAAGTTGGCTTTCATTTTCATAACAAATAAATTTCCATTAATTACTTAAACTATTGGCGCCAGTCTAATAAATCTTAATGTATACAACAGTTAGAAAAGTATCGATATATCGGCTATCGTCTACTCAAAGGCTGTCTGTAGACATTGATATGCTGCCTGCCATACCTGTTTGGTGTATATCAGCATGAACTGAAGCAATCGAAAGAGAGGGGGATCGAATAGCTGCAAACTTTATTCTATAATAACAAAAGAAAACAAAACAAAGAAATTGTAATTTCTATATATGACAAAAACAATCATTAATTATATTGGAACACTTCCTAATGAGTGATTGTAAGGTTAGATACACACTAACATATTCTTTTCCTTTGTAAGCGCAAGCGTTTGTTAAACAAAACAAATCTATACATAGACAATAAATAAATGTCTTGTGACGAATGCTTAGCTAAGTGTATTCATAGACAGGAAAAATATAATTTTAGCTTACGGCTTAAAAGCCGACCACAACTTTGCTATTCAAGCATTGAGTTTACTGACATTATAGGAGTTTAAAGATGTGGGTTCAACTCCCACACGCAGAAAACGTTATTAAATAAAAGAAATTGTTAGGCTACGTAGAAGACATAAGAGAGAAAAGCCGATCTGATTAATGCGTTTTGAGGAAAAATGCTTCATTTGAAGCTGAGAGTAACGACTACAAAAAAAATCCCCTGCGGTGAGAGTAAAAGATAAAGTGTGTCAAATATAAAATCCATCAAAATATTTCTACTTCTTGCAAGGCCTCTATCTTTAACAAATGAACGTTGTTTAAGGTAAATCGAATAGGAGCTAAAAAAGCTTAGGCTTAAGAATATTTTCAGAGTAAAAAATTATTTAAATCCTATTTTTGACACCTTTCTTTCAATTCACGTGATATTTTTTTTGGATTTTTGACATTTAAACTCATTGAAGACTATTTCTTAATCATGGAACATTTTGAAATGTAATTCCTATTCCTCGTGACAACCGAATCTCGTGACCACCACTCAAAGCTTCGTAAGATTTCCACACCAAAAACTGGGGGAAACTTACCCATTAATTTAAAAAGGGCGGTGGAAAAATATTTGAGTCGACGTTTATTATCTAATTCCACAGTCGCAATCTTGATTTCAACGAAAGCGTCAGTGGCAGACCTATAGACTTATCGACACTGCTGTTTACGTTGATTAAATATATGTACACATTATGGCGTAACCGATACGCACTGCTCTGCGTTATTAACATTAAAATAATCTGATTCGTAGTTTCTTGTGGTCAAATATATTTGAAGAAAGAAGCGAAAGATCAAATTGCTTTGAAATTTCTTCTTTTTTTTTTTTTCTTATAAAATATGAATACTTGTGCAACGCGCGTCTTTTGTTTACAATGGTAGAATGACTAGCATAACAATTCTTTTGCCCTAAATTTTAAAAGCTGAAAACTATAAACCTTTTCTTATTTCGTTTGGTCATCATAAATCTTGTCCACTTCTCTTCCTGCTCTGTCGCGGTAACTAATCTCATTAATATTATTTTTCTTTGAATATAAACACTATGAACGCCCACTTTTTACTGCGATATGCCTTAGAGAAAACAGTTATGTCTTATCTAGTGCTAATACTTACAATTGATAGGCATGGAGGGGAAAGTAGAGAACGTTTAACGGATCTTTCATGAACCAAAATGCCTCAACTAAACAACAATGGCAAGTAACCAAAAAAAGTACAAGAACATTCAGACGCGTAAAAAAACACTACCACTCATGCAACAAAAACCAGACTATACAATCAACAAAAGAGATAAAAGCAGACAGAACAGATAAAAAGCAAACGAAAGCCTTCATTCTCATAAGATAAGTAATGGTAATAAAAAATATTTTCAAGACAATTCACAAAATGCATATGACAAGATCACCAAAAATCGTCTGAAAATTTGGAAAAACTAAAACGCAAAACGTTTGCATGGTATCGACCACGCAATGAATAATTTACTAACCATACGGTAACAGGAAAGATGATCGAAGACAATGACTTTTTTTGTTTTTTTTTTCATATAAAATGTGTGAACTGAGCGAGATTATAAAATAAAAGCAAACATTGCATTTTTAATTTTTTTTTTTTTTTAACAAACAGACAAAAGGTACTTTGAATGCCCATACCATGAAGTCATTAAATGTAACATCATATTTCACCACAACTGTTTATTTAACTTTTTAACTCAATACTTTTAGAGAGCAATGCCTATTATTCACCTCGTTACTCACTATTACTTTGCTTACAATTATTATCTTTCTTTTTCCTTCTCGCTCTGTCACTCTCTCTCTCTCTCTTTATTATTGTGGTGTGTTTCAATGCGATCGTATTCTTTTCTCTCTACGGCTAAGTGAATGTAAATAAACAACATGTGTAAGATAAGATTATAAACAATAAATAAGTATATGTACGTAGTGGTTGAATGTAAATTGACCCATACATCCACATAAACTACGTTTTTTACTATAAGACCCACATGCATTTACACAAACATAAAGAAGCCACAAGGGACTTTGTGTTCATCATATGTCGCCGCATATACACACTTATAGAGTGAAATAAGAAACCGGTATTTACTGCGTTTGGAGCAGATAACAGCAACCACAACCACTACATAATGATTATGTGGTGTGGTGATGATCAAAGTCACCTTGGGAAATTAGAGCTACATGCGTAAGTGTGTTTGATTGTGTACCGGTGAATATCGATAAGATATTTTGTTTACTGTTCGCTTAGTTGTTATCGCTTCCAAAACCAGTTAAAAATTCACCAAAGGTGAATATAAAGGAACAATAAAAGAAAAAGTTTTTTTTTTTTATATAAACAAAATGAATATAAAAATATGATATTTAGGAGATATAGGAGAAATATATAAAAAGCGTTCGGAACATACTGATCGAAACGATCGTACGAAGGAAGGCAAGTAAAAGGGAAGAAAACAAAGTAAGAAAAAGGCTGGAAAAGCATTTAGAAACCCGCTTGTAAAATACATCAAAATTTTAATTCGTTAATGCGGAGAGATGACTACAATTTAAAGGTCGAGAACTTCAGACTTCACTTTCTCGAAAACCGGTATTCTATTCTGTTAATTGTTTTGATTGTTGAAACTTTCTTTTTATTTTTCATTTTTTTGTTTGAATTCCAAAAGGATTAAATAAATTGTTTTTATATAATCTATTTATTTATTATCTTATCTCTAACGCGAAATTTGCTCTTATGTAAATGAAAAACAAAACAGATAAAAATTTTAAAAAAATTCGAAAAACTAAAAAGTTGTATTCGCTTTTAAGTGCCCTTTAATGTCCCGACATCTGACGCAAACGAATCAAATTTTTCATGAATTATTATCATTGTTGGCTCTGCTGAGGACATTGATTAATATTGAATATGAATCTAAAGCAACTAAGCAACTTTGTATTTCTCTCTCAATTTTTGAGACCTTTAAATTACCATCACAATATAGCACATATTTAACAGTTTGAATGCCGTAGTATTTTTCAAGATTCCGGTGTGAAAGGCTAATTTCATTTAGGCAGTCATGCAGACTAGGAGTTATTTCGTAGTTGGCACTCAACGTGCTAAGTTGATCCTTTATCTCACACTAATTACGGTATTATATGTACCTTATAAAATCTCTGAAGATTATATTATGGCGTCGACAATAGAATGTCAGCATTGCGTATAGAATATCTCTAGCCTTGAGCGATATTTTTAAATCTGATTTGAGATTAACAAATATAAAATTTCGGGAATAAATTTAAGTCCTAAATTTCGGAATTAGTTCAACCGTTTTCGCATTTTCAAGCCTCTAACTCATATAAGAACTTATAACATTGCAAAATTTCAACTAGAAAATTTAAAATTGTTCCGACGTATTCATTCGAAAATATGGAGAATACTTAATATTGATGAAAACACATGGAGTTTTATATCTATCGATTTAAGCAAAGATTGTTATACATTTGTATACTTTCACCTGAGTCGATATCCAAGATTCAAGGTATTTGCAAAAGGAAGACGTTTCCTATTAAATTTTTTTCTTATGACAGAACCATTGATCAAGTTTGAAAATAGACGTGACTACCCCGGAGTAAACTAAAAACAATAGTTGACAATTCATATTGATTTGGGATTCAATAGAATCTTTTACAAGGACGTTTTAAAACTTAATTGCAATAATACGTATAAACACGCCTAATGGTCAAGGTTTGCATATCAACAATTAATCACATCCTTTGTAATTTTCACAGATTGGTTTGAAGTTATGTTTAGGCGGCCAAAACAAACTTCTAAGCCTAGAGGTCTAATTTTGTGGTCATGATCCTGCTTAAATAAAGAGATATATATACACACATTAATAGATTAATAGAAAAATTTTAATTTTTAAGGGAACATCGCTTCTTTTCATTCGGAAGTAGAATTTTGTTATCCATCATGTCTTTTGAAAACACCAAAAACTATGTAAGATTAATTGTATTATTTTCTTTAAAAAGTCACGAAACATTTCAATTTAAAAAAAAAAAGAAGAGAAACAGACAAATTGAAGTCAAAATAAGTCGACTTTGCACTTTGTACTCATATATACTTTAAACATAGTCTACAATATTGAGTGATAGACATTTTAAAGTGCGAACACGATCTTTTTTGAAAACATCATCGCATTTTAATGCTATGCTGGATTCGTCAATAATTTGGTAACACTCAGGTTATAAAAGATCTAATAAACTCTATATACACTTTCAGTCAAAATCGTAAGACTTGAAGGTGATTTGATTACATCCATATAAGCATCAAACTTTTCTAATCACAACAATTTGAAACAGAAAGCTATTCTGAAAAAGGTCTTGACTCGGACATACGCTGTATATATATATGTGCAATATATTTGGTTTACGTATATATGATATACTTGGTTAGCTTGCTTCCATAGCTATTAAAAAGTTTTACGTTTTTTTGTATATTTTGTATATTTTATATATATATATATATAAAGTGATAATATAAACAAAACTTTTTTTTTCTATATGTTATTAAAAATAAATTACTTTTTAACCAACTAACTGATAAAATTAAAACATTCTATACGATTTTCTTTTTCATGTTTAAAAATTTACAAAAATGTAAAATTCTCAATATAATAACAAGTCATACACCTTCGTTATCGTGCAGTGTAATTAAAAACATTTAAATGAAATAGTTTCAAATATCGTCATAATGATTTCCAAGATGTTGTTCAGTTGTTGTTTGCCTTAAACTGTATGAATGAAAAAAAATTATGGCATTTATTGTTTTATTCACTTAACGTTTGCTGTTCAATTGTTGACGTTTGTTATAATTACAGGTAAAAATGTACCGTGCACTCATATGTACATAAGGCAACGTATACTTAGACATGATGTCATTAACATTTAATATGCTAATCATTTAATAAAAGGAAAAAAAAAAATAAAATATAAAAAACAAAAACAAAAAAATACTACATAATACAATATTTCAATGCATTACCAATTTTGGAGTTTTAATGCCAAAAGCGATTACGTATTCAAATTTATTGCTGGCACTTTCTAAGCTTTAAAAAAATTGATTGAATGATTAAAAGTTTTCATGCTTCGCTCAAGGCTTGTAAATATTTATTTTTATTGCACTAATTGTAAAGGTACTTTTACGTAAAAAAAAAAGAAATAATAACACACTCCAAGGTCTTCTAAACCGACCACATCTATTTTTGAAGCAATCTTGAAAAGATCGTTTATCATATGAATTAATCCTTATAAATTTGGAGATTCGAAAAAATATTTTCAATTCTAAGTAAATCAAATTCTGAAGCAAATGGAACAGACTAAGAACATTCTTTTATATTTATAAGCAGAAACTGAAAAGGTGTGTGAAGTTATGGGATTTATCTCAGGATATGATTTACTTTTACTTTTTTCTTAATCATTTTAATTTTCTTACATAAGATATATATTCGAAATTATATATTTCTTATGATTTGATTTAAGAAAAAAATTATTTTTATGTAATAAAAAACAAAAAATGTTTTAAAATGTATAGAAATCAGTCGTAATAAAAGTTTGGACTGAATTTCGAATATAAGTAACCGCTTATGCTAGAAGATAAAGATCATGGAGCGTATGCATACGTTTATATATATACTTATATATGTATGTATAAGTGTATGCATATATACATGTATATGCATGTAACGACATGTTTTTATAGCATAAATGACAAAATTTTATTGCAAGATAAAGTGTGTACCTATTAATGTACGATACGATTTTCCGTTTACGAAGATATGATGTTCGAGATCATACTTATACACTAGTTGTCAGGATTTCCTAAATAATTGAATCATATTCATATGTAACATTTAATTTAAATAAACTTTTTGGCAATTGCTTGCAAACCGTTCCGATGATTTAGTTTGTTTTGAAACGCTACTGATCTTACTTAAAGCTATAAGTGATGTTATAAATCTAAGACAAATAATCAAAGTTATCGGCTTTTTTTGCTAATTCTTTGAAAATTCCTTGGTCGATTTAATTGATTTTTAAACCAAAACCTAACTGTTAGGAAAATAAAAAGCTTCGAAACTAATTTGTTTTTCGAAGCAAGTTTTGAATGACTTCAGCAAATAGATAAGGATTAGACATGCATTGCTGAGCTGATTTTTTTAAAAATTGTTTTTGACATTCAAACAAAGTAATGCAAAACGTAATTTAATTTTAGTGTCTTTTCGTTATTTACTGATATTTAAAGAAGGCATTTCGAAACGCAACCTAACACCTCTTAACAAATTATTCAAATATTCGGAGTTTTCATTAAAACAATATCGCGTATTTGCCACTGTTCGACAATGACAACTGAATCTTGCATTTCATTTATTAAATTTATGTCTCTTTCGTTCTATATAAGAAGAAAGCATAGAGAAATACATTTTTTTGCCTAAGTCTGATCAGAAGTTTCCGTTAACCAATACGAAAGTCTACTAGTGTTTAGCTTTTTATAGATATTTGATTGAATTTTTTTTTTTACGATACCTTTATAACGAACAAATAATTTCTTCTTAAATATCACTAAATATTCATGCGTATCATATACAATTAAGTATATTTTTTATAGTAAACAATAATATAATGGCGCTGGCGTTAAATGTATTTATGTATTTATTTTTTTTTTTCCTATCAATTTTGTTAACAAATTGAGCGTAAAGTTATATTTATTCACATTTTTTAAATTAATTTTTTTTTTTTTTTTTTTTTTTTTTTTTTTTTTTTTTTTTTTTTTTTTTTTTTTTTTTTTTTTTTTTTTGAATAAATAAATATGTAAAGCAACACACGCACAAGCGGTTTTATATAAATAAATGCGTACGTATGCATGTACGTTCATGAAAATTTATATGATTTATATTATTCACCTTAACCCTGAACGATTGCAATGAAGCTTCAAAAATTTGTAAATATATATGAATACATGCAGATATATTCACATTCGCATTCGCATTCGCATTCACGTTTATATATCTATGCCTGGTTGGGAAATGTGTTTTCATTTTTCATATTTAGTTATAATTAGAGAGGAAAGCGTTATTTTGATTAATTGCAGATCATATAAAACGTATGGGAGAGAGAGAATAAACATTATACGGTAATAAATTTAAATTAAAATCAAAATATTTTGCATAAACAGCTTTATTCGAAGATATTTTAATTAAAAAATTATACTAATATTTAAAAATGAAAAAATACGTAAATAAATTAAAAATCGGCTTAAATCGAATTTTATATACCCATCACCTCATTTGAAAAAACTCATACATGTGTCATGTCAGATAAATCATTTCTTAATTATCAAAATGTAGATATATCTCAGCCACATTATAGAGAAGATACATGTGGCTAAATCAAGGTAGTCAAAGTTAACGTGAAATTGATTTTCATGACTTATTGGTATTCCGAACTATAGTTACAAATTACGAAACTTAAAAAAAATCGTAAAATTGTGACCAGCTATTAAGAGGGTCACAAACAATTTTTCTTTATTTTCGTACTAAAGTAAGCAAGAGTTTAATAAGAAAATATAAAAAGGAAACGTATAAAATAGTTAAAGAAAAGCCACTTACAATGTCTTCATATCATTTTTTGAATTATAAACAAAATTTTATAATCTCTTTCATTACTACTACTACTAAAGTATTTGAAGAGCAGGAACGACTTATTTCAATTTGATCTTACATTTTTGTGCACTTAGAGTAATTTTATGAACTACGCAGGCGCAAAAGAATATGTTAATTGTTATATTAAAATAATAAATTAATAAGTTGTTCTAAATTTGCTCATGGAAGAATTAATTGTCGCAGGGAGAACTTACCCCAAAAGAAAAAAAAGCAAAGCTAGTAAAACAAGAAGAATGACATACATTCAATCGAGAATTCGCTGAAGCCATTAATCAGTTGAAAAGGACTCTAAAATTTCTAAAAATTCGTTCGAAAAGCTGCAGGACTTTCATCTCTGTAGGTAGCAGAAAGCAAGATGACTTGAATTCATCTTAGTCTTGACAGCTTCTGAAAAGATCAATTTTTATATATGTTTGAAACCGAATTTAAATTGGGAAAAAAACCGTTTTTTTAAGTCTCTTTTGATATTCATATACAAAGAAATTCTAAAGCAATTTTTCTGTACAGTTTTGTTGTAATTTCTCCAAAAACGTAGTTATCTTAAAAATATCTATGACATCGCTAGGTGTTAGCACCGGTTTCAAATTATTTGATACTGTAGGCGTGCCCCGTGGCTCATTTTCGATGAAGTTTATTGTGAATAATTTTTGTCGAACATACTGTAAAACCTCAAACTGTTTAATCTGCGCTGAAACGAAACGAAACATATGATACGAAACAAATGAATGATGAGACGAAAACAAATCATATTCTCTGCCTCTCCTTTAGACTTTTTTTTTTTTGGTATTTATACAATTATATGTATACCACAACGTAAATGCAAATGCAATGAGATTTAAAAGAGAAATTTTCTATTTTTTTAATCTAATTATCGAAGACATTTTTGAATTGAAAGGGTTTGACCAATTCAGCTTAAACTTGATCTTAGAGAGAAGTTATCAGATTTAGCATAAAAACATAAATGAAGAATACCGCTATAGACCAAAATTTTTTAATAGATGCTTTCAAGCTTCTTGAACATAAAGAGAAAACTTTATGTCATGCAAGAAATTCTTCCTTGATATTTCAAACTTTTCTGCTGGCGTTCCAAAAATATTACTTATATTGTGTCAAACAAGTGATCATAGAAAGTCTTTATATTCATTCAAAAATATTTTCAATGAACAATACATAAATGTGGCTTCGAGTGCCAAAAAGTCTTGAACATAGCGACTGTTATTGTCACGTGAAAGTTTAATGATAATCTAACTATTACTAAGTTTTATGAACCATGCGTTAGACGAACAACTGCATCGAGTCGGCTTCCCTGACGAGTTATATTTGAAAATGGAAGAATAATTTTTACGATATTAGATTAGCAGCCTAAAGTAGAAAATTAATAAAAAATTTATTATTATTTTATAATAAAACAATATTTCTATAACACATTTCAAAACTGCAAACGCTTTATTTTCAAAACATAATTATTATATTTTTTAATATTTTTCGAACATTTCAAACGATCGTAACAGATCGTTCAGTTGACACTTTGAATTTTCTTAAATTCGCATTGGCATTTACTTTCTAATTGTTATAATGAAAACGAAAAAAGGAAAGGGAAGCATTCCCTTTGCTTATTTTAGACGATCTATTAAACATGATTTTAGTAGATAAACAGACGAATCCGTATAGAGATAAACGTAAGTAACTCGCATTGATTATGAAATTATATATAACGCATGAAATTTCTGTTTAACAAAATTAATACATCTCCGTGGTGAGTCTAAAAAAACAATATATTCTACTCTCTTTCGGATATGCTTCAACAATACTTGTTTCTATTCAATGCTTTGAATAGGAAAAAAATTACCTTATTTTGCGAGCAAACGATGATATGTTGGAAAAAGAAAAATTAAGTAAATAAAAACACGCTTTGAGTTCAAAACGATAACAATTTAACCTTCAGGTAATTGTACCTTACGAAGATCGAGAACGAGATCAAGCGCAACAAAGAAAAAAACCTTTAGCGGTATTTGCAGATACTCTTTATACTGAAGCCTAACCATATACGTACTTTCGTCCACGTGAACACGAATACGTATATATATATATAATTGTGTTTCTACTTTGAATACTCAGAAACAAAAAAAATGGTTTTTCGAATGAAAATTTCCCAAAAATGAATTTCAACAGTGTCCGTTCGCAACAGGAAATAAGGAAACGAGATACACACTATTCATAAGAAAGAAAATAAAAAAAATTAAAAAAAAAACAATTAAGAGTAAACATAAATTTAGTTAAGAGCTCTTATATGCTCACAAACATATGTTTAGGTAGATTTTCTTAAAAGACTCATATTACGAAATACGACACATGTTAGACTTAAAAATCCTCACAAATTACTCATCAAACAACAGTTTTCTAGGTTGCGTCGTAAACCACCCTTTGTGTGGCTGTATGATAAGATTAGGAAAATATGCTGAAAAAGATTTCTTTACGTTTTATGTTTAACGAGATTTTGTGCCGTCCGTAAAATTCGATATTAGATTCGATTAAAATCTTCATAAAGCTTTTCGAAATTCTTAGCCACATCTAATTACAACTATTTATGCTGAATGAAAATGTTAAACAATAAAAATATTAAGATAACAAAATATAAAAGTTTATATACCAGGTGGGCTGAAAAGTTCATAGCCTAACAATTGCCTTCGATGGCGATACAACGAGTACGACAGTCATACAATTTTTCGATACCATTTTCATAGTACGATTTGCCTTTAACTGACTGTCGATTGGAATCCGGTGTGAAATGATGGAGCCATGTTTCATCCATTGTCACATATCGACGCAAGCATTCGAGTTTATTACGATTGAACAGCTCCAAACACTGCTTAGAATCATCAATTCGTTGTTGGTTTTTAGTCGCGCGGCACTCACTTTGGACAGTGCTTCCGCATATCCAAATATTCATTCACGATATGTCCAACACGTTCCTTTGATATTTTTGGGATCTCAGCTATCTCAATCAACTTCACTTTATGGTTATCCGAAATTATTTTGTGAACTTTTTTGATATTTTCGTCGGTAACAGCCTCCTCTGGGCGTCCCCTGCGTGCATCGTCCTCGGTGCTCATTTCGCCTCGTTTAAATTTAGCAAACCACTTCTCTACGGTTGATTTTCTTGGTGCAAAGTCCGAATAATGTTTATCAAGCCAAGCCTTGGCTTCAATAGTGTTTTTTTTCGTATTTTTTTATTAATCCACGAAATTATTTTGTATCCATTTTTTCAAACCAACAAAAGTTGCTTCACTAACAATGCTATAACTCACATACTATTAATGCAACAGCTGTCAAATTTATACACATGTCTTTTGAAGGTTAGGACTAACTAAAAATCATATAGATTTAATACTAATAGCACTATTTATGTGTCAGCCTACGAACTTTTCACTCCACCCGTTGAACTACGTAACTATTCTATAGCTATTTCGTTCATTTTTTATTAAAACTTTCGTTGTTAGCCGTCTCGGAATCTTTTATATTAATGAATCGGTACAGTTCAAGGATTTCATGAATTGAAATTTTCTGGATAACATGAAAAACTAAGACAGTCCCTTTAGTTAGGTCTGTTTATACAAATCAAGCTATTATATATAGAAAAGTATTACGATTATTTACGTTATATTTGGCGTTAAGAAATTCACTAATGGTAATTAGATATTATTATAGATGAAATAAAATTTTTTTTTTTTCTATACAACACATATGACGTTTTGAATATCAAAAGCGCCGAGTTAAAAATGAACTTTTTTTTTTGTAGTCTACTCCAACTTATTTAACTCAACTGGCAAGATAATCGACATATTTTTCTCAAATGCAATTACTCTCTATATCAGGTCAAGTTTATTTTTAGCGATAACATTTGGGAGAGTCAGGTAATAGCAAAAATTTTGATTAGATCAAGATTCGCTACATTTTTTCATTTCAAAGTCGATAATGTTTTTATTTCTTATTTTCTACAAAAAAAAGCATTAAACTATTTGCTCTGAGATGAAGTTGTTTGTTTACTCATTTCCGTTAATTTCTAAGCAGCAGTTTAAAGATGCTATGTGTGACGCTATTTTTATTTAGATCAAAAAAAAAAAAGAAGAAAATAATAAAGGTTTCAGAGAACACTTAATATGCCATTTGACCGCATATAAAATAAACAAGAACAAAAAATGACAGTTGCCATCAAAACTGGCTTTTTTGTTTTTTTTTTTTTTGAAAAGAAGAACAACTTCTCTACAAAGCAACAGATGTTCACACTTGTTTATTTTTTGCTGAAGAAGATACGAAACGCATTAGAGTGACTCAAGACGACGCCATTCTCTATCAATGTATTTGTTTTCTTAAAACTTAAGTATCAACTTAAGTATATAAGATCATGTGTTTGTTGTCAGAAACACAAGATTTCGAATATGTCATGCGAACATTTCCTTGTATAAGGCAGAGCGTGACAGGATTACGTTAAAAATTAATTTGCCATTAAAGTAAAGATAATTCTGTTCGAATATTATAACCAGACTTTAAAAATTTGTCTCATTTTCTTCAAAGAGTAAACTATAACAGAACATTGACGTTAATGTTAAACGAGCTAAGTAGCAAATGTTGGACTAAAAAATGTAACAAGAAATTACTCTGATAGTTAAGAAGGATTACTGCTGGAGGGGAAAAGAAGAGAAAGACGGAGCAGTGCGTATGTACGTTTGATGTAATTGTAAGAACATCAATCTTTTAACAGATAAACCGTTGAACCGTTAAAGAACGAGAAGTAGTGTTAATGGGTCTTTCAATGTATAAATGGTTGAGAATATGAAGAAAACTTAGCAAATTTTATTAAAAAACTTGATGGATTAACAAATCATTCTTAGGTACGTAGAAGGTGGACCGCAGAAATCCTTGAAAGAAACTCAAACAATCCCAATTGTGTTGGTGTTCAAGATAATCGAAAGTGCTCGACACATTTTTTTTCAATACATTTCCGTTCCCCACGTACGGCAGCACTTCGTAGCTAACGGTTGAATGCTTTCAGACCCAGACTTTGGAGCTTTTCCTCCTATAGAAGCGAATTATATTCTAACTTTGAACGGATATGGTGCGGTGATATCGGATAAGATGAAATGTTTATTGCGCCACCTCTGCTTATGTAACTTTTTAGAAAATATTATTGAAACCAATTGCCGGAAACTTGGAATGCTGCGTATCTCTCTAAAATTCGTGCTACAAAATGCTTTATTTTCTGAGAATGGTCAACAGCTGGTTATTGATCGGTTCACACATGCGTGCAATATTCGTTACGTTTCTTGCATTTCTATGTCTTAAGAGCACTCATTTGTACTATAAAATGTACAGGAATTTTCTTAACGTAGAACAACACAGTCCCCTCTAGACTTTTAAGTATGTGCGTGGTTTTTTTTTAATACAATGTTTTCTTTCAAATTACCAAAGTTGCCGAATAAAATAAATATCTTGGTAAAAACAAGTTGTATAAATAATAAAAACTTTATTAGCTTCTCTTTTTCCATACATAGATTTTTATTGGAATATTTAATAAGCCTTTGTAAGCTTTGTAACAGTAAACTCGTTTGATTAACCTGAGTCAAAAGCATTTTTTTAACATAAAATCCAAAAATATTATAGTAAAATAATTAGAATTTATAATAGAAAAGAGGAATGTGTGGCCATAAGATAATCGGCACCATTTTTTATACCCACCACCGAAAGTGAAGAATATATTTCATTTTGTCATTTGCTTTGTAACTATCAAAAAGGAAACTTCAGAGACTCCAAAAAGTATACATATTTATGATCAGCATCATATTTAGAATCGATTTAAGCATGTCCGTCTATCCATCTGTCCATCTGTGTAATGTCTGTGGTAAACATTCTTCTGGCCGCAAAAATGAATATATCGGCTTCAAATTTGGCAAAAACATTGGAAGTTCTTTCATTGAAACGCCCACTTACGATAACTTAGTTTTCCACCCTTTTTTAAGATAAAGGTGGTGGGTATAAAAAATTTGGCACAGCCGAATATAACTTTCACACCACCGAATGTGAGGGGGATATTTTTTTTTTTATTGCTATTTTGTGTCTGCGTAAAAAAAAATTTCATACTCTCTTACCTCTATTAAAACAGTAAGCTATACATGGTTAGCTAGTTCAACTATTTTCGACCTCAATGCCAGACCAACGACTAGGAGTGTGATTCAAACTTTATCTTTTTATTTCAACAAACCAATGGCAAACGGTTGCACAAACTTCATGGAATCGAATTGCAATCTTATGCTGATTGACAATGCATGCACTTTCTGGAGGGAGAGTGTTCCTATCTATAATATTAAAAGCGAGTAAAAAAAAATCGAACATATGTGCATCCTTCGATGATAGGGAAAAGAGGGATCCATAATCGGAAAGCATGTATATTTTCTAAGAAACTTACTACAAGTCCTCTTTTCGACAATTATAGATCAATTGCACATCTGAAGCAGTTATCCTAAATTCATAAAAGAATTTTTATTTGTACATGAGAAAAAAATGAAATCATTTCATGAAATGACAACGTGAGGAGCAGCGAAATAAGTATTTTTAGCATCCATTCCTAGAATTATACTTATTCATCAGTATTTGTTTCAGATTATTTATTATTACTATCATTATTGTTATTATTGCTATTGTTATTATTATTGTTTTCATTTATTTTATGAACCTAACCCTGAAACGATCCTATATTTTCAAACAGCTAGTGCTTTCATCGTTAAAGTTAATCGATGAATATGTCAATTATCTCCCTTTTAAATGAAAGCACACCATCCTGCTTACACCGTAGATGCACACTTTTTTCCTAAAAGATTGTTGTCTATAACCAGGCTTATCAGACTAACCAAATTTTTGTAAAATTCGTATATATTTTTTTATAATTTTATACTTTGATCCATAAATTCAAAATATTAGCTTGCGATATACTCCAATGTATACTCTGTCTTCTTGGTTCAAAGAAAGTACAAAATAAATTTCAAAAATCAAACAGCTGCAAATTTTTTTTATATAAACAACCGCTCTTGCAATCGTCATGAATTGCGAACTAATTAAAACAAATAAAAATAAAAAACCGTAAAATATTTATAATCATCTTAGGCGAATTTTGAATACTCAACAAGTTTGATAATAAAAAAAAAATATATAAAAATAATTTAGCTTATATCGCAACATTTTTTTTCTAAATTGCCTTATAAGGTTTTTAAAACTTAATCTAAGAAAATCAAGCAGGAATACAAATGTGACCCTTATGTCTTAATTGCCAAGACATTATGCGCAAATAAGGCATGGGTTTTCAAGTGATGACCTGATGATCAAAAATATTGAAAATAGTTCACTCATATGATATGATATCTGTGTCTGGATATTACAAATAGAATGAATAGATTAGCATACCCTCACCTTTTAGCTTAAAGTGCTTGTGAGAAAAAAAGCCTTTAATTTTATTTAAAAAAAAAAAAAAAAGAAGAGAATATAGAGACAGAAGGTAAAAGGCAAACAAGTTTAATCAGTCATTATATAAAACATCGCGATTGGTTTAAAGAAAACTCTGGACCATTATCAACATTTTATTTTAAGTTGTTACTCATTTCCATCATCCAATGTTGTAATGTAAATGAAAAAAATAAATGAATAATTTTGTCTAAAAATTTTATAAATTGTTTTCTTCAAACAATCTACATAAATGGATTAAACATAACAGTTGATTAAATTTGAGACTCAATTACTTACTTAAACAAACATGACAATCAATTAACATATTTTACTGACTACTTAACTTAATCTTGTTAATACTTGAACTACCTGAGCCACGAACACATGTGAATGCAAATGGAATCGTGTATGTGTGTGTGTGTGTGTGTGTGTGTGTGTGTGTGTGTGTTGATTATCATCTAAAAAGACTGCTCTTTTTTTCAATCTAATAAACAAACATTTAACAAAAAAGAAGAAATAAAATTTATTTGGGTTGCAATGAATCTTTAAATACCTAACGTTTGCTTGTTTTTATTACTTTTAAAGAAAATATATTTTTAATAAAAACTGCGAAATACTATAATTGCTAATGTGTACAATATATGTATATATCTATCTATATATATATATATATACATATATTGCGGTATAGTGCTAACGTTCCATGCAAGCAAGCACTATTTTGCTTTAGTAAGTCATATATGGGTCATGGGTTGGCTAATAAATTACAATAAATAACCCAAGCAAGACAACACATTTATACAGATTATTATACAAACTATATGAAGGAGTGGATATTTAATTTTTGGATGTTGTGTTTATTGGCTGTGAACGAATACTGAAATTGACTGAGATTTTCATCTAACTTCGAAAATATAAAGAGAAAAGATGGAAAATAAAACTTGATACTCCTCTTATAGGATAATTTAAGTAGATGTTATAATAACTTAATCGTTTCTAATGTTTACCCTCGATAAGACTAGACGAAATTTGTAGTTAAAATTTTCACATATTTACTTCGATACGCAAGGTCGTCATCAACAGTAAATAAAGTTCAAAGGTATATGAAAATTTTTTTCTTTATTCTCTATCTACGCTTTACATCTCTATCTATTTCTAATTTATATGTTAATCTAAAGGTTTTCCTAGGCAAAGTAAGATTTAATTTTATACTTTATAACGCTATTTTGACTATTTTGAGAATCAAATATATATTAATATTTGCGTATCTTTTAGATGAATGTAACAAAAAGCACTAAGGAACTATATGCACAAACCTGTAAAGATAATAAACTATTTGGTCATAAGCGTAAAAACTATGATTTAAAATCAATGTTTACTAATTTTAAATGCATAAACAGACAAGTAAACGTTTGGACGGATTGACCGACAAACAGATTGCGACTCTATGTTGGCTAATGAATAATAAAAGGCGGTACATTTTCTTTCTTCAGACACAAAGAAAAATTGTATATAAAGTTCAAAGCGATGAAATTGTTTTAGGAAGTATTTGTCTCTGTGAATGTGTGCGGCTTTTTTTTTTCTCTTTCGAATAAATGCTAATTAAGCGGCGAGTGGTGAGTATAGCTTAGAAAAAAAATATAAAAAAAAAAAAAGATTGCGCTGTAAATAAGAAAGAGATTTTTTGTACATACAAGTAAACAATTTTAAGGTCTTTAACCAAAAACAAACGGTACAGTGGAGGCCAACTGATAATACCACATTAATAATATCTTGTTTGTTTATTGTTGTTGACGTAAATTTAAATGAAATTTTTTTGGATTACCGATATGCGATTATTTATATTATATCTACCTCGCCAGAAATATATGCACATATACATATATATATATACACTTGCATACATATATATATACATCTATATATATATATATATATATATATATATATATATATATATTCATAGGTATGTATATATGCGTATGTATATATGTCAATATACATATATGCATTTGTGTGCTATTTGTTATTTGGCTGGATTTGGTGT
>KK351019.1:540239-692371 GCA_000671755.1 Glossina brevipalpis
ATATATATATATATATATATATATATATATATATATATATATATATATATATATATATATAGATATATATATATAGATATATGTATATATATATATATATTATTATATGCATATATATATATAAATTTATGGATGAACAAACTGCCAAAAGGCACAAAGCGGATGGTCAATACATCGCATCTTCCGATTTGTAACCTAACTAGCAGCTCAGTTTCATACCTTCTTTTATTCAATGAATCGTGCCTTTAGTTTAATTTAGTCTATTAATCATAACAATAACAACAATCGTCAGTATAATAATTAAAATGTAGGTGCCAATAAGGCTATATAGTCTCTCACTTTATTAAGTAGATTCAACTGATTAGACGAATTTTCTATTAAAACCAAAGAAAACTGATCTGTAAATTGCGGTGATCTTGCATGATGTCAAGATCAGATCGTCAGGCTTTTAACGAATTAATGCAGATACTATAATTTCTTTTTGCAAGAACGCCTTATCGAAATTCTTTTATAACGCCTGCATATTAGTTACATATTTTATCGAAAATCGCTTTTGGTCACAACAACTATACGTGAGCATCTTTAGGATCCTTCCGATAAGTGACAAATTAAATGTTTTATGAAACATTACATTAGTTATGACTGTTGCCGTGCCCATAAAAATGGAATTATAAAAAGACATATGTTAAAGAAACTTCGAAGAGTTTTTTTCAAGTGTGATGTTTTTTGGGATTTGGATTTGCTAAAGGTTTTTTCTTTTAGAACATTTTGCTAGAAAAGAGCAAGCAATCGTGAACCTTGAGAATAAATCAAGTTATTAAAGAAAAAAGTTCAATGAGTAAAAAAACGCAGAAATTCATTTTTCTTATCTCTTAATGAATGCCTCCTGAAAGTTTATGTGCATTTAGATGTACTAGGTGCGGGAATTATTCGTAATACCTGTATAGTAATACCTGAACGATATACATCAGTGGTATAGAAAATCCATATCTTGCCATATCAGTGGAATAAAAACTACACATCTTACCATATCAGTGATATAAAAAATCCATGCCTTACTTTTGTTCACTTTTTTCTATCAGATAATGAAGTAACTAATCAAAAGAGCCTTCTATTGTAGACATGCTTTGTCCGAAATGACCACAAATTATGTTTAGTTGCAAAGAAGGGATTCCAAACTAAAGCAACTAATAGTCTTTTTTCCTTTACAAAAATTAAACTATATAAATATTGTTCCCAAGAGAACTATATAGTCCATAATGCACCATTCAAATGAAATTTTTTATATTAATCTTTGCTTTACAAGACACTCACAACTAATTAAAATGATGACCGTAAAACTATTCAAAATTATGAAATAATATAAAAATATCGGACGAAATGACAAACGAAATGTAAACCCTATTTACGAAGGGGATTAAGTGGAATCGAAATAAGTACTATGGCTACATTAAGACCAAACGTTTCTCTCCAGGCTCTCGGTGCTTTCGTACATGAAAGTATAAATTTTTTCTTAGAACAAATATTAGATTTAATTATCTTATTAGTCTACCCTTTTGAAATAGAAAGAAGAGCAAAAACTATATCAGATTTGTAGGGAATTTTCTAAATTTCATCCGAGACTGATACGATGCGATGGTTAAATGTAAGGCAAAGTGAAAACGTAGTGAAATCGATATATCGATTATCAGTAATTTTCGAACTCAACCTAATGAGAGGATTAAGATGAAATTTAAGACAGAATTTATTCTTCTGATCATAGGTTTCAAGTCAAATATATGATTTCAACAGAAGGAGCAGCTTCTTTTGTAATTCAATCCCTTTATCCCCTCTTTATATATACATATGCTTGACAATTTCATTATACTGTTTTGGTATAAGCGATAATAAAATATTGAGCTACCTATAAAGAATATTAAGCATATTGAAAAGGCTAAAATTCTTTTAGTCATTTCATTGATTTAATTAATAGTCATATGCGCTGGTGTTCTCTTCTTCTCAGGCTATTAAAGACTAATTACGAAGGCATAGACAGACGAAGGGGATTAAAAGATTCCACTCAAGACGAACATGATATCTCTCTTGTTTTATTTTTATATAAATATGTATATGAATAAACAATTCAACCTTGTTTTGATTGAAATTTACATACACACGTACTTATCTCTTCGCATATATGTGCATAATTTGAAGTAATTTTTTTTTTCCATTTATAAATTATCGACACATAAAATCGTTTAAATTTTTAGTTATTTAAAGTTTTTTTAAGCGCTAAATCTGATTTAAATTTTTACTTAAATCAAATAATGACATGAAATCTACATTAAGTTGGTTGATTGGGTTCCAAAGTAACTATAACCGATGCTTGATTTCAATGATGATATTTATATACGAGAAGTAAAAGCTTTTATTTACTTAGCCCTGAATAATAAAAACAATAATTTTTTTAAGCTTAAGTATTATTATATTGGAGAAAGCATTTTAATGTTAATGTTTTTAAATTATACAAAATGAGTTTTTTCCTCTTTCTATTATATTGAAACACACTGTACGAATTAAATGGAGTAAAGTTTGTGTTAAATATTAATGTTAACAGATAAATAGATAAAAGTGAATTTTTCAATAATTTGTACAGAGAAACCTTTTAAATTTTTAAATCTGAATATATGTACGATAAAAGCGCCTTTATTGTGAGATGATTTGGAATTTTTATTTTTTAGTTTTTTTAATTATTTGTATGGAGATGAAATTGGTATGGGTTTCAAAAAGGATTTCAAGACATTGCAGCTAGAACTTAATTGTCCAGCATTGCCGTCAGAAAATGACGTCAATCGGCATTCTTGATATCAGATGCCTGCATGTCATTTCATACTTCAAAAGGGATTTCAAGACATTGCATGGAGGACTTAATTGTCCAGCACTGCCGTCAGAAAATGACGTCAATCGGCATTCTTGATATCAGATGCCTGCATGTCATTGAATTATCTTAAAAGCAAAGTCAAAATTTAACATGCCATGAATAGTTCAGGATGTCCAAGGGGAGACTTAATACATAGAATAAAATTGCTTCGAAAAATTGTATATAGCATCACGTTTTCTAACTAGTGTTCAGAATAGTAGTTTACCGATCCAAAGAGGCTAGAGATAAGAAGTTCAGCGCCTGATTGTGCAGATGTTGGCTTCTAATATTCTAGTTCACTTAAATTTAAAAAAAAAAATATTTAAGCTTTATTGATATGTTCTTAAGCCAGCTCTACAGATTTCATTTGAAATTTTGCGAGCCTTATTAAAACGAAAAAAAAAACGCTAAACAATTCAAGAGATTTCAAAATTTTTATGTGTCCTAATAAATAGCTTTATATCTATAAGATCAGTTTAACATTTGCTATCAAGTTTTATCTAAATCATTTAAGAACTTAGAATCGTGTCTGCATTAAGAAAAATACTGGATTAGAGTAAAGAGCAAGATCTAATAAACATTGAAAGATTGTGAATTTATAATATTAAAGCAACACTTATCTAAATGAACTAAAAGATTTTCGATCTGAGAGCACACCTAATTCTTGGCTTATTTTGCGGATTTTGTTTATTTTATTTATTGCATAAGAAATCAATCTAAAATAATTGATTCTAACGATTCGTAATCTTTATGAAAATCTCTCACTTAAATTTTTTAAATATAAATATTTAATATTTATTTTTAATTTAAAAAGAAAAATAATAAATTTTCGCAAACACCCATGCACAAACACACACATACACACACACACAAACGTGCACACAATTTTAAAAATACAAAAACCAAAAGCTTGTTGTGCTTTAGATAAAAAGAAAAACAAAAACCAAATCTATTCCTCAACTTATGTGAACTTTAGCTGACAATTCGATTGTTTGTATTTTTATACGTAATATATAGTTTACTCAGTTAATACTATGACATTATAACGCACAGATCTTTTAACGCTTAAAAAGTGCATTATTTAATGAACACTAACTATTTACTCATATGCATGCATAAGCTTTCGTAAAAAAATCGAAAACGTATTGCAGTCAAGGTTTGTTTTAAGTATAAAATTTATTTAAATCTAACAATAATCAACTGAATCAATACAAAGATTATTCACACAAATGCATTTAAATATGTAACGGCATAAAAGGCAAAAACATCTGTTTAAATACATTACATTATCTTAACTTAAACTTATAATAAACTAATATTACCGCGTGTGTCACATGTCACACTTTTATATGGTGCTATGTGTACTACTCGCCGAAGGATAAGAGTTCGTTAGTTTTATCATCTTGTTGGTAAAGTGAAGAAATAAGCACCAGAGATTTCTTTTATATGTAAATATAGAATATATAATATACTCTTGATCGTATTCCTGAAAACCGCAAAGCAATCTCGACCAAACGTATAAAACTTACATTTGACAAATATATACTCCACAGATCAACTATATGAGATCTGGAGTTATTAAATATTTATTTTTAACATTTAAAGTATTTATAAAATTTCTATTTTTTTGCCTTTATTCAGTTTTCTAATTTAAAGTGTAATCTGATGCTCTTATACTATTGAACATCAAAAGCAAAAATGTTATCATCTCTCGTTATTTCATCCGCTAGGATATGTAACGAATAAGCATAACACCTAAGATTATTTCAACTTAATCTAGTATGTTTGTCCATCTTTTGAAATGTGTTGAAAATAAAGCGATCATAAAAATTTGAATTAATTTATTGCCATCTTTGAGTTTGTGTTTACAAATTAAATTTGGCAAAAGGCTTGATTTCGCTTCATACATTCGCTAAATGATTCGAAAAAAGATATTAAAGTAAACAAACTAATGGATTCCTTTGACGTTGCCACCAAAACCTTATTGAAATAATTTCATTTAAAATATTGTCTTTTATTCTGTCTTTCATTCTTTCCATCTTTCGGTCCGAAGATCAATTTTGTGCTGAAAAGAGAAGTGATGCTATGTAAGGCTAACATCAAAAGGACGAACTTTTTATATACCGTCATAAGAGATGAAGCGTTGCTTAGACAAAAAACAAACTATGAATAAAAACAATTGTTAACTAGAAAGACTAATATCTACATCTAACGGGATTCCACATTTCACCCCAATACTAGTAAAGTGTCTTGAACGGCTTTATTAATATTTTAGCGGACGTCGTCACACATACCAAAAAAATGGCGTTATCATGGTTTTTGGCATATAGCGGCCATTTGTTGACTTAATTGTCACAGCCTATCTACGTTCGTCGTTGATAAAAAACAAAACTCGATCCTTTTCGTAGTCAATGAAAACTTTTATGATTTATAATTATTTATTTGAAACGGTGAACGCATTCAGTATGATAATAAATTATTTTTTAACTATAAATTGCGATATTTATCTCGAAAGAGATAGAGAGAGAGAGAGTGTGTGTTAAGAGAAAAGATCTTTGTAAAATTTAATAAATATATAAAAAATGAAATAAATAAATTTTACTTAAAAAATTTCTTTTTTCTTTTAATTTCATTACAGCGGCGATTAATTGAAAAATATCAGGAATCAGGTGAGTGATTCATTTCTACCCACAGATTTTTTTGCGGTTTTTTATTGGTGATATTTTTTCTTTTAATGTATTTTAAATTTATTTTTAACAAAATTTGCAACAGCGCAATTTTAAGTATTTTTTACACCCACTCAAACCGATATGTGCGAATAATACAAGTATACAGAAAACTTTTTTCTTTTCTCGTGTAACTTTGACACAATTGCCATAGTTTACGATTAACAACGGTTTTGCTTTGCATATAATTGTCTGAACGATAGACTTTTTTCTCTGTACAGATAACAACACAAATTTTAACAGACATTTTGATAGTTTGGTGGCTGCATGCATTTGTGTGTGTGTGCGTGTTCAGTGTCTGATTTTAGCTTTAGGCTCGAATGAGTTTTTTTTTTTTTTTTTTTTTGAAGTCGAAACCAAAATAAAACTATTTAAACATTTCAAACACAACAACAACCAGACACACGTATGCAGATGTGCGATTTAATGTTGGGTTGTTAAGAAAGTAATAAATGTGTTATTAGTTAATTTTATCTTAAATATACAATTTCATTTACTACTTAAAATCAGTGAAAAATCATGTAAATTGAATAAAAAATTTTCTAATAAGACTGGTTTTTCTAGTACTATACGAAATGGACGTTAACGAATGTAAACTCGAGTAGTTCACAACTAAAAGCCTTTATGGTACCAGAGGAAGACAATATGGAGAATAAAAAGGACAAGAAGAGATAGAAAATATGAATAATTTATTGGTTCCTTATAAAAATTGTCTCAAAATTAGAAGAGCTTGATTAACACGCTTTCTATAGTGTGTTTCATTTACCACTACCACTAGCGATTGTGGATAAATTCACAAAATAGTGTACGAACAATTGGGGAATACAATGCATTAAAATTATAGGTGGGGTATTGGAGATGAATATTAATTTCAAAGGATTCTCATGATTGGGAGAAACTAATCCCATATCATATTGGGACTTTACTTGCTTATGTGTTTATTTATATATGATATTCAGCTGCAATGCAACAATTACATAGAAAAACTTGAAAACTTCAATTTGCCGATCATACGAAGCTTTAAAGATTTAAAATTAATTTAGAAAAGACGTGCGCAAGGTGCGAACTTGTTATAAAAGAAAAGTTGACTTGATACTGTTATACTGTAGAGTACGATATTTAGATTAGATTATAGATGTCATTTAGGTTTTTGCAATAGATTCAAAACGTGTTGAAAAGTTTGTAATTATATCTACTCCGGCTGGGTTTTATGAACATCAACTTTCTAGAAAAATGATTAAGAACATTTAAGCTTATCTTTCGTAATAAAGCAAGCGAGATTTGTTTGCAAACAATTATTAATTTAACTAAGAAAGTACATAAGATAAATCTCTGTATGTCTAGTGATTTATTTATTTGCTTCATTTCATAGAGAACTAAGCTACTGACAGCCGAGTTATAAGCAATATTTTTCATACAATTGATGCCATAAACCTAAAATAATATTTCATTTATTTCATTATTTGTGGCCAATAAAAAGCAGCAACTTACAGTTGCCAAAGAAGCTTAGAATTATTTGTATTGTATTTTAAATATGTACTAACATTGTAAATTATATCATCAACACGGACGTTAATATTTATATGATTAATTAGCAGAAAAAAATATTTTAAATTATATTTAGATAAGTGTCTTATTAACTTTCACATTCATCGACTGATTCATAGATTAATAGGGATAGTAACTTACTTTACACAAAACAAATATTGCAATAGAGCAGAACATTAAGTTGTAAACTCCTACAATATCAGTGAAATGGCATTCGCTACCCTTTTCCGTGTATCACAACAGGCATTACGTCTTCTTGGCATCACTCCTGCTAGCTAAGCTATACATGCATTGCACTACTTAAACTAAGGAAATTTTACTTAAATTATAAAAAATTTTAACTATGAAAGCCTTCCAAATAAATATTTATTATACCTATGTTCAACTTAGTGATATACCGAATAAGTTATAATAAGATTTTAGGTAATTGAAGTAAACTTATTCTTTTCTGACGCTTATTTTATATAACGTAATGTTTATAATATTGATGTGATTTTAATTAAAGCGCTTAATGGAGAGCAGTGCACGATTTACGCGTATGCAATTACGAATGGTCTAGGATGTTCGAATAATTAAAGGATTTAAAACAAGAACGCCGTTACGTTTCGCATTTGAACATGAATGTTATTAAAAATTTACAAAGAAAATCGCAAATTAATGTAACGAGAGAATGGACTGATTCCTGGTAAAGCGTCAAAAAATCTATAGTTAAATACAAAGTTAAATAAGTAACTATATAATTAAATCTGATTAATATGTTTAATTACTTTTGGAATTTAATACAAATTTATACAAATTGAAATTGGATAACATCAGACTTTTAAAAGTATAATAAGAAAAAACATTGGAAAAAAAGAACCAAATTAATCTGCTTAAATACAAATCATATCAAACAAAAATTGCGTTTAATACGAATTTTTTGCAGTATTTTTAAATTTGCGTATACTAGCATTATGTATGTATTTATATGGGTTGAAAAGTTCGTAGGCTGGCACATAGATGGCCCTAATAGTATTAAATCCATATGATTTTTAGTTGGCTCTAACCTTGAAAAGGCACGTGTATAAATTTGACGACCGTAAGGTGAAGTTGATTGAGATAGCTGAGACCCTAAAGACATCAAAGGAACGTATTGATCGTGAATGAATATTTGGATATACAAAAGCTCTGTTCAAAGTGGGTGCCGCGCGAGCTCACAATCGACCAAAAACAACAACGAATTGATGATTCTAAGCAGTGTTTGGAGCTGTTCAATCGTATTAACCCGAATGTTTGCGTCGATATGGATTCAATGGATTAAACATGGCTCCATCATTTCACACTGGAGTTCAATCGACAGTCAGCCGAGTGGACTGTGACGAACCGCCTATTTTGAGGCTAAAGACAAATCGTACTATAAAAACGGTATCGAAAAATTGTATGACTGCTGTAATCGTTGTATCGCCCTCGAAGCCAACTATATGGAATAATAATATGTTAGCCTACGAACTTTTCAGCTTACCTGGTTTTGTTTTTTTCTTTAAATGGTTATTTAGTATCAAGTTTCGCAATTTTATTTAATGTAGACATTTAACAAAGTGTGCAATGTTATCTTAAAATATTTCACGAACAGAACACATTTAGTGTATTGAAAAAAGTATATATAATAAATATCATGACATTGATATCCTGATTTTAAAAAAGTAATTACTTTGAAGAACAAATCAAAAGGCTATGGTTACTTTCGAGACGGACATAGAATTTTTTTACCTCAAGCAAAAATATTCCAAAATTTGTTACTAGCTGTGGCTTTTCACATAAGTTTGCAATTTTAACTTTTTTTTTATAACTTTTGGCGATTACGAAAAATACAAGAAGAAAAGTTTTGTGGTCAAAAATACATTTAATTCAGAACAAAATGAATGAAGAGAAGATTAATCAAAGTCCATTGCTGTCTACCAGTTTTTCGCACTTTCCCTCCGTAGGCGTACTTTTTGGGTATCGACTCGAACAGACACTAAGTAATCGATTGTAATCAGTATTCAGAAGTAATGCTCGCTAATATAATTATGAGGAGTGTTTAGTGTTCATAAATTATTGTGAGAATTCCATTTGGTAGGAACAAACCATAATGCGCCACAACCGCATAACCTCTCAAATGGGACCGCCATGCATATTCAGCATTTTTGTCCACGTTATTGGTTCGCCCAGTATGCCTGCATTATAGTCGTTTGTTCTTTGGATGTCGTAACGCAAACATTGTTCATCGCTCTTAAAGATTTAACAATACTATATATATATATATATATATATGTATATCCTTCGAATTAAGCAGCAAAAATAAAGTTTCCGGAAAGTAACGAGAATTTGGCTCTTAGAATAACATTTTCAATCAATAACTTGCGATGCGGAGACAATTCAATCAAATTTTCGATGAGACTTTAGTGGCAAAAATCCCAGTTTATTGTATGATAGATACATCTCTTTGTTTCCATCCATCCACCTACTGTTGAAACCACGTATAATAAAATGGATTGATATAATTTTTATTCTCAATAAATTACTCCAAAATCTTGTGTTCACTTAGAGTGCATCGTTTTCTTCCGATACCTGAGTTTTATATATGGAATGAGATTCTTCCTCTTTCTCCGTTTTAACGCCATGCTTTTTTTTGTTCCAAACTTTTTAATAGACACCTTTTTATCGACTTTTTGTTTGCAAAATTATTTGATTCTGTAGGCCATAAATTGGAATGAAAATTAAATGAAATAATTAATTATTTTTTTTTTTAAGTATGCTTATGCTAGAGAGTAGATTGTGTGATAACAATTTCTGAACTTATCTCAATTTTCAGAAAATAGAAGTAACAAATAGGTTGATCAAAACAGATGTATAATCAAACGAGCAAATGCACAAACACAAACGAATGTGTATATATGGGCTTATGGCCGCTCGGGGAAACATAACTTGGTCAGATCTCTGCAGGGGCGAGCAAGCAAGTGGAGAGATATGAACGCTTTGTTGACAATTTCGAATCATTTACTTTTGTTTTGTTCTCTTTAAAGTGTCTGTGAATTTTATCAGTTAAATGGCAGAACTCGCAAGTTCGGAATGGTGTTCTTTAATGTTCATTTTGCGACATAATGTGAATTAAAGCTCACAACAGAATATAGTACTCACATGTCTTAAGAAAAATCAATTTTCTCTTTCCTCACACTTTAACTTATATTAACAATAGTCATAAAACATTTTTCCAATGTGAAATATTATTAAACCGAATATATGTGTCAACTTTTACTTTAATTGAATCTTATTAATTGTTACACAACACAACTAAATCAACGAATTTAATTAAAAAATACAATTCTTTGTTTTGCTGTTATGTTAATATAATATAAAAATATTTTTATTTAATTAAAATGAAATGAATTAAAACTAAAACGTTGAAATGTCACTTGTTACATACATACGTAAGTGAATCCGTCTGTGCTTGATCACTTAACTAAACACAGTAAACAGCAAACGAAAAACGAGAATTTTACAACACATACAAATGCATCTTCGCATTCGTAGAGTATTAATTGGTGTTAATATTTGCCGCAAAGCGTTTCCATTCAATTGCGTCATTTAGATATTCACCAAACTAAAAGTGAGATATATTAGTTTTGTTATACGATTTACAACTTATGATTCAATTAAATGTATGTAGATACCTGATTACCGTGAGATAATAATGTAAGTCGATATTGTCAAGCCCCTCTGTCAATTACAATACGGCTACACTTCTGTGTAGACCACAGCTAGACTTTTATGGGAGACTACAGCATGAAATAATGAACAAATTGTTAATGACCTAATATAACGGTAGATTAAGAATATTGCTGTAGACTGTGTGTATATGTCAGACTGCCATTCAAAATGGATGTGAAAAGATCATAAAGGTTTGTGATCGGTGATTTCTTTTATATACAAGGTCCAATAAATAAGTAATAAGCTGTGTGCCCCGAAGAAGCCATAAAGTTTCTTCTTTGGTTTTTCTCTACTTTCGAGGCTAGCAACGGTCTTCAAGATGTTTTGTGATGGCTATGGTTGATCCAAAATCATAATGAGGTATTAGATACGTCTTTCTTTACCTAAGAAACAACAAATAGTCAATATCCTTAACTTCTTCGCCTTTGAGGGTAGATGAGGCAAATGATTATCACCCCATATTTAACTTGCGCGTCGTATAGTAGTCTACAACAACTTGCTAAATACAGAATTGATATTTTGTAAAAACAATCACTTATTGAGACAGTATAGAATATTGATGCAAAATGAGGTCCAGTCGGTCTGCTATCGCTTACGAAATGAACAAAATACTTTCTGTTGATAATTGATGGTAAGATGGTAAGGTTCGCCCCATTTCAATGTAATGCAACTAGATTAAAATCCATTTGCCGGTATTGATGGAGAGAGCACTAATTGCACAAATTTTATTATCAATAATATCTTTTGCTCCTCCATCATAGTTTATGTGACTAAAGCGCAAACATGTTTATATCTGTGAACATATGCATATTTAATGTGGATAAAAATGCATACGAATACTTTAATAGACTTTTTTTTTTTCTTTGATCGCACGCGGAGGAGTGCCAACAAACAACAAACAACTAATCACTGATAAATAAAAAATTAATATGCACTAAAAGTGCATTCGCAACAGTGGAGAGAAGACGAGTTAATCATATAAATTAATTGTGAATTTGTCTGGTATTCACAAATATTTGTGTATTCAACCTTTTTTCTATTCAGACAAGTTAGGGTTGATAATATAAATTGAGCGTAAACTAAAGGTGTGTTAAGGAAACGAAATCAATACAGTTTTAAAGAAATAGAAAAAGTTTAGAAATAAAATTTTTAATAAAAGCAGCTTTTTGAAAGAAAATATTTAGAGAAAAGATCTTAATTAACCCTAAATGCTGAGAGAATTTCTTCAAACCAGTCGGTCAAAATTTAAAAAACTTCAAATTAACAAAAAAAAAATTGCGTTTTTATCGCAATCTTCTATGGAATTTACAGAACACGGCAAGATTTGATATTCACTGGCTTAAAAAAAACTTTTGGCTAATTCGGGGCAATAATGAATTTTAAACCAAATTTCAAAATACTGGGTGAATGAGAAACTTCTCTACAAGTACCCAACGGTTCCATTTGCTGCTATTTTTTTATTACTAATTATTAATAGTAGCTTCACTTGTTTGAAATTAGTTAATTGTATCTTCAATATATCAGCATGCATGGCCCCTATTTTACTCTACACACAGTAGGGATAATCTGTTTGAATTTCGTTTTGGTTCGGTCAATTTCCGGCGACTTTGGTTCTCCAGAAAGCCGTTTTTTGGAAGCTAAATTTCGGTTCTGCGATAGCATCAGTATGGCATCGTTCTCAACAATTTCAAATTTTACAAAGCAATACGCAACGTATTCGACGAAAAATCTCCGCTTTCACGAACAAAAACTTCACAACTGACTCAAGAAATACATGTTTTTATTTTTAAGTGAAATACTGCACTCTTATTGAGACACCCATTTCTTAGTGATTATATGGAATCGTCAGACTTTAGTTGGACTCGGAAGTCTTGTCCAACCAATTTAGAAAACCTAAGAAATCCATATCAATGTAGCTTTGAAATAATCTACAAACTCTGAAACTAATGAATAAACTGAAAATCGGTATGTTAACCGATGACTATATCTAGGTCGGTCGCTCTGAAAAGCTCGGAAAAAAACAATTGAATTTGTTCGTGTTCTTCTAGAATCTTCTGATATATGCTAAAATAGGTCATATGTTTCAGTTAGACAGCTTTAATGAATGTAATTAATTTAAGAAATGAATAAAAAAGATTCACTTTAAAGCGATTATCACTTAATTATTAATTATGCTTGGACCAGAAAATTCTTAATTGCTGCACAAATTAATAATTTTACCTGCATTTTTTGTGCAACGAAAGCTTATTCACTAAATTTAAGTTAATTTTCAACACTTATCTCAATGTTGGCAACCGTGAAAAACATGAAACGAAAGAGTGAATAAGTGGAATTAATTCAGAATTTTACGGTGCCCTAATTAATATACTATAAATAGTGTGCATATATTTTTTTATATTTTAAAAATAGTATACATTATGAAAATTTATATACAGTGACAGATATTAAAATTTCAATTTGCAATTTTTTGTTGCGTGTTGTTTTGTGAATATATTTTTCTAAATTATAATAAATTTTTTCAGGCATGAAATCGCATTTTATTGTAATTAAACATTTTCAATTCTCATTTAAATTTCTAATTTTTCAATTATTTTTGTAAATAATGCAAGTGCGTTGGTATAAACGTTTATTTTAATTTTTTTCTTTTTTTGTACCGTCAAAAATTATATTAACTTTGTCCACTCATATGCAATAATAGGGAATTTTTCTACAAATGTTTCATCTAAGTATTATTTTGCAGAAATGGCTCTACGGTTTACAAAGTTACAAAATTAAGTTGTTTCTATATAAATGTTTCCTCTTTAAATGCCTCAGATAAAGTGTCAAAAAATTCAATATAAACTCAAAATATTTTTCATCTAATGTTTTTCCTTTGGCTATTAATATTTTATTAACATTAAATGACATCATGCATTATGGTTTAAACATCAAACAAATAGCAATAAATAATGATAGTATTAAAAAAAAATTTTTTTTAAGTTGATAACTTGCAATCTATAGGTAAAATTCTTCAATGGTTTAGTGACATTTTAAAAAGCAAAACATATGCAAAATTAATCATTTCGTGTTAACGATAAGTATATGTGCGTACAAGTCGTCACATTGAAAATTTTGCACACGATCTGTTTCTCATTTTTTTTTTTTTTTAATTTCTTATCAGGCCAAATATACCACAAAATTATCGATTAGTTTTTTTTCTTCTTTGAAATCTATTAATTTTGCATAGTTTCGTATTGATAAAGTATCTACTTTGCATGCATTTTTTCAAAGAAAGTATTATTTTCTGCTTCTAATATCAACCGATTAGCTCCTTTAACCAATTACCAGGGGTTTGTATAAATTTGTCTTTTTTTTCGATTTGCAATGCATACAATTTATATCAATTCATATGCATGTCCTTCCATCGATTTATATTTGGCTTTACTCAAATTGTAAAAATTTAAGAAAAATCTAAGATCTAGCTGTTGGCAACCATAACATTTCATTTGTTACACTTTTGTCAATGAAGTATTTTCTTTTTCTTTAATACAGCCAAGAAAAGACTAATAAACAGCAATAAACACAAATGATCTTTCAAAATAAACTAACCCCAATAAACACCATTTGCGCTTCAAACAATATAAAAAAAATTGTGGCCAGTTTTTGGTAAAAACAAACCTCAGCAGACCTCAACAAACCTCAGAGAAATAAGAACAAACTACGTTCGACGCCCCAAATCATGCTTTGTCAGAACAATGCTAGATCGATAGAGATAAAAAAATATGGGTTTTTATAGGCTTTCCGATTGTGATGTGCCACATATCTAATAATTATTCTTCCGCACATGAAAAATAAGTGATATAGACAGCGACTTTCATCACCGAAAGACACGACTAATACATTCAATAATCATTCAGAGATAAACATTATGAAAATTTGTTCCATGTATTGACTATCAAGGAGATTATTTTGTGAAAGAACAAAAAAGTCTTTTGTTATAGTTTGATATCAAATTTTTATTTTATATATATATATATGTAACTAACCGAGTATATAGAAGTTATAAAGTTTCATTTCACAGCTAAGTTAGCAACAATAGTTCCTCTTTCTTTTTAGAAATAAAATGACACTTTTCTTACCCTACAGCTAAAGTAGTTAAGTGCAAAAGATTTATTTCCCTTATAGTTAATAAAAATGTGCAAGTTTTTTTATATAAAACATGGGTCAATATGTTCCGGGACTAGCAAAGAAAATTTTTTTTCTTTCCAAATTCGGCTTTGTATGTCAATACAGTGTCCTTCAATGGCGATTCAATTAGTGGAACGCTTCTTTAACATTTCGATTCCTTTTTCCCCATATATGTTTTTCCGAAACGAACTTTTAACATTTTCAAAAAAATAATACTCGCGGGAAGCCAACCTAAAAAATATGGTGGATGCAGCAGCATTTCATATTTTAAATCATGCAACTTTGCTTGGTAACCATAAACTTATGAGACGACACATTGCTTTTATTAAAGACCAAGTTCTTCTTCTTCATTTGTGACGGTTTTCATTGATAATTCCCTTTTTCAATTCAACCGAAAGTTGCATATAATGTACTTTGATTCAGTAGTGAAATGGTGGCTCTCTGTTTCGAATATTATCGCATACCGAATGAAAAAATTCTTTTCATTACGATAAAATAGTTTTATACAGGTATTCCAAAACGTCATTATGAGGAAAGACGCATCCATTTTTAAGACATTTTTCTGATTACCAAGTTTTTGTGCAAATTATCGATATCTTTAGGATGTCAGCGATCTCTCGCTGCTTTGCGTTTTAATCAGCGAAAATAATTTTTAGAATATTTTTGAATCTAACCATCACGTTTGAGTGCAACATCATTGGTATTCGTACGATGTCGATTAAAATCATCATCAATGCGTTAGCACTTTCAAAGCTAAAGCTAAAGCTTACTTTGAACAGTATTTCTTCACATCAAGGAGCAATGCTATATCAACAAACAAATTGTGGTTCTTCAATAGGTCTGAAAATAACAAAAATAACGGCACACTGTATTAAAAACAAATGATCGAAGTTATATGATATATTAACAGGCCTCATATCATTGTTGGCACTTTCTGTCTGTTTTTTGTTGTTTTTAGTCCCGGGATTTATCGACCGATGTATTAGTATTAGAATATAGGAAATAAGAACACAATTACACTCATACTTTAATGGTTGCATATTATGGAACGCAGTTACTATAAAATAATTCAGTTGTACGCTTCCAGAGCTCATATTATTTCTAAGTTACTCAAGTGTTTAATATGTTAGAAGCGAGTTAAAATTTGAAAATTATTTCGAATGTTCTATAGTTTGCACATTTTCAAGTAATTGCGAACGACGTGCATAAAATAAAATTAAACAAAAAAAAAATTTTAACAAATCGATTATAGCTAAACTGAGAGTTGAGTACTTAGGCGCGTCTTTGAGTAGGTAGATTGCGTTCGTTCCTTTATATCCGCTGTTCTTTCAAAACTCACAAAGCCAAAATCATTGCTTTAAAGATGACACTTTTATATCAACTAAATAAGAACGTCATTAACCAAGTATTAGCCGGTCCTGGCGATTTTTAAAACCTATGATTAATATTTCGGAATAAATAATTATATGCATGTTTTACACACACGCACACACAAATATATACATAAATACATGTATGTAGATGTGTATATTTCAATTTCCTTAAAAAACTTGTAATACTGCATTATTGTTCGTTTTAAATTCGAAAAGAATTTAATACTCAAATCACGTACCCAGAAAAAACCTCTAAACAAATAACAACAAGTATTAGTTTTTTGTTTGCTTTAAAAGTAACATGAAAATAACATGAAAAATATTTGTTATTTTTGCATATTAAATTTGTAGATAATTTTCCTTAGATTTAACCGAATTAGTTGGAGTCCCGTAATTTCAAATTTAATATTTATATTTAGGTACACATGTATATTCTAAACGAAACAACAACACAGAATGAGAACAAAGACTTATTATTATAGTAAAATTCACATTATTGTTAATATCATTAAAAAAAAGTCCTCTTCCTTCCGTATACAACGGTCTTCATTGGCAAGAAGCATACGGAAAATTTTAAGCCGTCTGAAGAGATTTTCTTCAGAAAATCGAAACAAGGCCTTTGAAGGGGCCCTTGTCTAAACAGTGCTTTTCTTCCTTCGCCAAATTCATCTCTCTAAATAAGTAGAAACCACACGTTTCCTCAAGCAAATACAGCGTTCGATTGGCTTTTAAAGTGGATGTTTTGATAAAAAAAATCACAGCGTGTACAACTCGTGAATTCCACGTTATTATAGCCTTGTTTTACTAATTCAAGCGTCTTACTAAAAGTTTTATAAGCTTAAAACAAAACTTAATGTTGACTGTTCATTCATTCGTCCGTTCACTTTTGCAACGATGCAATAAACACCCATAACATCATGTCACTTATAATGAAATAACTCGATTTCTGTAGGTTCGAGTGTCAAGCTCCCTCGATAAAACGTCAGGGAACTTGTTGTTTGCTTCGTATAGTAAGCAATATAAAATATATAAAATATAATATATATGTAATATATAATATAATGTATAATATATTTTTATGAAAATCACAAACTGGTAATCTATATCGGAGATAATTCTTACTTATGCTTTACTTGTTGTGGTCTTAAAAAGGTAAAGGATAAAGAAGAGAGATTAACCTGTTGAGAGTAGCATAATGATATTTGAAGAAATCAAGTATTAAAGGAATAAATTCCTTTAAATAAAGATAGAAACCATTTAGATTGTGAACACGTTTTTCACGATCTAGCTATATAAACTTTGCTTAAAGGAAAATCCAAAAAGAGCGGTTTTGTAACAATATAATCGATAAAAATAGTACCTAATATATAATACATATTATCTTTCCTTTCAGCATAGCACAATGTTACGCCAGTCCCGACTGGTGCTACTGTTGTTCCTCTCATTAGAGGTCTTGCAAGTAGCCTATACATCAACACCGATTCCCTTTCATTACGGGCTTGATTATTTCTCCAACAATCTATTAAATTTAAATGATGAAAGCCAAACAGAGTTGATGAAATCGCATATAAAACTATCAACACCACAAGTGAAATATAACGTAACAATACCGACCGTCCCGATCTCTGAAACCATAATTAATACGACGACTAAAGCAAATGAAATTGTTATCAATAGAAAGCGTACTAATGCAATGACTACCACTAGTAAAACTGTAGACGACAATTATGATGAGGAATATGAGAACTATTTCGATGATTATGACAACTATGATGACAGCTCTACCACTACTACCGCCAGCACAAAGGCAACAAAGAAGACAAAGGGCAAAACTAAATTGAACAGTTCTAAGGAAATATTTAGGGTTCTAATGAAACCCATTAAGGGAGATATCAAAGTGAGTTAATGACAAATATAACTTTATACGGAATTCATTTTTTAAATTTAATTCCAGACTTCCACTGTTAAAGATATGCATTTGGATAATAACGAATCTAATACTATAGAAAGTCATGAGAAAACCCTCAATTCAGATGAAGACGATTACGACGATGAAGACGATGACGATGATGATGATGACGAGGATGATGATGATGATTTCGACACCGTAAATACTATCCGTGATGAAGAAGAAGTCGAATTCACTCAAAGCGTTCCATGTCCTAGATATTGTATATGCGAACGTAATGTCAACAGCTACTTAGTGGCCTATTGCAGCCGGTAAAACAATTCATTGCAAAGTTTTCATTTTGTTTTTATTTTGAATTATTTTATTTAGTATTGATCCTGGAACCCAAAAGTTCGGGAAAGACATTACTGACTTGGTGGTAACAGATGTTAGTCCCAAATATCCCATACTATTGGGTCCAAATTTCTTTTTGGACTTGGGCTTGAAGTATGTTTCGTCCATTAAAATCGCCAATTGTTCGATAGAATATTTGCATCCAGATGCCTTTTCGGGTTTAGACGAATTATATGCCGTGAATTTAACAAATGTGGGTTTGGCTATTATGAATCCGGATACATTTGCCAAAAATAAAAAGTTGAGATTGCTAACAATAACGGGCAACGATTTGAGCGTCATGTCTAGTGTTCACTATTTGCTTAAGGTATTTAAACACTTGTATATATTAAGACTTCGGTTTATTTAATGCATCTTTCTGTCCTGCGTTAGTCGTCCAGTTTGGAGGAATTGGATTTGTCGCGAAACAATCTCATGGAACTCAATCCTCATGCCTTCTCACAGCTCAGCAATATCATTTACATTAATTTGTCGCAAAATAATTTACAAAAAATACCTGAAGGTATCTTCGATCAACTGGATACTATAGAAGAGCTAGATTTATCGTACAATTCCTTAAAGTCTTTGCCTGCCAATATCTTTAATGGCACTGTTTTAGCTATTTTGCATTTGAAGTATAACTCCATTACGAATGATTTGCACTTCGGTACTGCCGATTTACAACAGTTGGATTTGAGTTTCAATCAAATCCATCAGGTTCACCACGGCATGTTCGACAAAATGACGGGTCTAACCAATTTGAACTTGAAGGGTAATGGTCTAACTAAAATTCAGACCGAGTCCTTTATGTATTTGAAGAATTTACGTCATATCGACTTGTCCATCAATGAATTGAATAAGATTTCAAGCATGATCTTTTACAAAAATTCCGGCTTGGACGTTATACGTTTGAATGACAATCCACGTCTTAGCGAGTTACCTACCGATGGCTTCCGCAGCTATAATGGTTACTTTACCGTTTATTACTTTGATATTTCGAATTGTGCCATTGGAGCTTTGGGACATAAAACTTTCTCAACAATGCCGCATCTGACCACCCTCAAGCTAGCCTGGAATAATATCAATAATTTGGATCGCGATACGTTTGCCAGTTTGAATAAATTAATCGATCTAGATTTGAGTAATAATTTAATAAGCAAACTAGACGATCTCATTTTTATGAAAAATAATGACTTAACGAAATTGAATTTAGCCGGCAATCCCATACGTAAACTATCGGTACGTTTGTTCTTGCCTCTCAACAAACTGCGCGAACTTGACGTTAGTGACTGTGAACTGACTTCTTTGCTGAGCGATAACCAATTTGGCGTAGGACGCAAATATAAATTCTACCAAACCTTACATTCCTTCAATGCCTCCGCTAATCAAATTCGTAAAATCAGCTCAGCAGATGTACGAAATTTTAAAAATTTACGTAGCCTGGATATAACGCAAAATCCAATTAAATGCAACGATGGCTTCCAAGACTTTATCGGTTACGTATCCTTAAACACCGAAATTATGCCTTATAAAATGCCTAGCTTAGATAGCATTGTTGCTGAAAGCACTTCTCTTAAAATTCAGGCTGAAGTAGGCTGGTCTTCATTAGCTCACGAAGTTTGCAAACATTTGGAGACCGACTTAGAACCTAAAAACCAGTATAGGAAGAAAAATAAACTGGCCAAGTACAACACCGAAGATGAAAAGGATGAAAGTGACAAGCAACTGTTAACCGTACTAGAAGATCTGGAATCTCATAAGATCATGAGAGGCAAAACCGAAAAAAAGAAAAAATTGATAGAAGCTTTAAGTGATAGTTATGAAGAAGGTCGCGCGGATGCCGCGGAGGAAGTAGACGATGAAGACAAGTACAATAATGCAGAAGAGGAAAAAGATGATGATAACGATAGTAACTATTCTGACGATGATGACGAGGAGGAGCCGGAAGATGCCATAGATAACGACGATGAATACGAAGATTACGAAAAGAAGGCCAAGATTTCCAAAAATGTTAAAGATCACGGTATACAGGTTAAGGAAGTTGATCTGATTAAAGAAACTGAAAACAAATATTTGCTGGGTAAGTTCTAAGAACTTCAAAAGATTAAAATAAGCTAATTGTAAAAACGAAGAGCTTGTTGGTCATTTCCAACTATTTTATGTTAGAAGCAAGAAATGTCATTTAACTATATTTCTTTCCGTTACATTGCCAAACTTATTTCTCCGTTAATTCCGTGATGATGATAATAGCTTGTCCTTCTGATGCAACTTTAAAACATTTCCTTCAAGTATCCTTAAGCAAATTTTCTTAAAATAGTTGAAGCTATTTTTAAACTGCTCTAAGAAGAAATATAAACGTCTGCTTTATACCAGAAATAAATTCGTTCTCTCTGTTTGTTATCGTAAACGCTACTTTACTGAAGAAGAAGCGATTTGTAAGGAAGGAAAGAATTAGAAGCTTTCCGCATCAAAAATACGTTAAGAGATGTCTTTAAAGACAACTTTCCAAAAAAATTCATTATATAAAATATATAGAACCAGGCTTCCTTGATGTGAACTTCATTTAAATCTTTCGATGAAAATATTTTGATTTCAGACAAATTCTTAGCGCAACATGAAAATCATTTGAACAATATTGTTCGAGACGAAGAAGAAGACGACAGCAGTGATGATGATGACGACGAAGGCGATGACGAAGAGTTTATTATAGAACATGGTCGCATTTATTACAGTGGTTACAGATTTATGATACCCATCATAATTATAGTAACTAGTGTTTTATTGCTCTTATTGATCATAGCTAAAGTGGTATCAATGGTTATGCGGAAACGTGGCGAACGCTATCGGATGTCGCTACTGCAAGCCCATAAAAATTCGATAGTCTATCAGAAACTGAGCGAAGAAATTAAGCCGCCCAAAGAGCCTAAACAACCCAAAGTGCATCGTTATGCTCCGATTAGTGTAGTCTAAGCCTTAATGATAAAATGGTTGGGAAAGCAGTGATGGAAGAAGCGAGATAGAAAGTTGCGAAATTATGTTAAGTAATATTTGTTTTGTTTAAAAGAGAGAAAGACAAGCAAAAAAGTTCCAGGAAACGAAGAAAACCGAAAGATGTACGATCTTGGTTAAACTTTTAACCATTTGTAATACAAATACTATAAATAATCTATATGATATAATATGCGACATATACAAAATATATCTCTAACTACACCTATACATTAATAGATTTTTTTTGTTTACAATTTTATAAAGAAAAATAGATATTTCTAAAAAAAAAAAAAAGTATTAATGAAAAATCACAACAGTATAAAATTCCAATTAGCCACAAATTTAAAAGTAAAAATTTCCATATACTGTACTTAATCAATATTATAACTAATTACGTTAAAACCATCATTAATATGTATTGAGACAAAATCACAAAAGCAATAATTAGTTAACAACAGCGAAGTATATATATATATTTCTCTTAAAATGCATTTAATGTGAGTTAATTTGTTCACTCTGTCATCAAGTGCCATTAAACATAAATATTTGGAATACGACGTACCAACAGCTTTCTATAGAAAAACAAAAACATTAAAGTTTTAATCTCCAGAGCCAACAGTTAACATGAAATAAATAAAAATGTTTCAGATTAAAAATTATACAATCACTTAAGTGTCGAAATTTCAAACAGTCTCTTCCTCCCTCTTGAACACAAAATACTATTATTTTAACATATATATAAATTTGTTTTCCTGTAAAATTATTTTCAATTATAATTTAATTTTTATCTGTAATTATTTTTTCTTTTTTTGAAATCAGTAAATAACATTTCGGTAAATATGTTATAAATTTTAGAAATAGTATTTAAAATTAATAAAAAAAAATACAAAACAATTTTATATTTTTATGTTTATTTTTCCCGTTAAATTTGGGGTTATAAAATAAGAAAAGCTATAAATTTTTGGGGAAATTTTAGCGAACTCGTGATCTTAAAAGGAATTCTTCTTTTATTTATAATAGCCGTCTACTCGATGAATCCCTTCTATAGGAACATTAATCGTTAAAGGGTTGCATGGGCTTTGAAAATAAGAGCATATTTTCTTTAATTCTTTTTTATTATGAAAAAAACAATTATTTTAAACTGAACGTTGTAAAATTTTCATTAAAAACCATTGAAAATCTAGATGTTGTGGCTTGGTCCTCGTTTTTAGCGTTATAGACATAGTAATTCTTGGTAGTGATCCTGATCCATCCACTACACAAGCTACTACTATAATAGTCTAAGTTTCTATAGCAAATATTAAGCTAAAACATTTTATAAATATTTTACATACTCAAATGAAGAGCGAATTTAATATCAGTTCGGGTCGACGGAGGTGTCTTGGTTAGGTGCTTTATATCAAAGATTTCTTCAAAGATGTGTATAACTTTCTTATCTCTTATGTCAAAGGTTTGTATGGCAAAGAATGTGTATATAAATATTTATTAGCATCAAGAGCAGGATCAACTTAAACAGTGTCTCTTTCTATCAGTTTGTCTCTTGTTCCTCTGTTGAGATCATGATTGTGCTATCAAAATTGTCTTGAAAAAAAGACTTGGTCTTAACAATTTTTCTGATCGTTTCCGTCAGATGACATATTTGTATGTGCATACTGAGTTAGTGGTATTTCAGTACATTTTAGAACCAAACATCATACAAAGAGGTATTAGAAAATTTGTGCGAAACTGAATATGAATTTCTTGTTTTATAGCTGATTATTTGATAGCGAAGCTCTAGGTAAATAAATTAACCGATGTTGTGTTAAGAGCTGTTGTGTCGAATTGCAAATAAAAAGTTTTAAACTAAATCATCTGAGCCGTAGGCAAACCATTCCAATATCTCAAAAACGCGTGCTGTACGCTTACAAACAAGGTGATGGGAAGAGCGTAGCTCACGGATGGCTGTAAAACAATAATTAATGAAGATTATAAATATTTTATATTACCGATCTATGCATTAAATTTTGCACTCAATTCTCTCTTAACTTTGAAAAGTTTCTGATTCTTAGTGTATGGCACACTTCTCATCTTACTAAACACAATTATATATCATGTGAGAGTTTCGTATAGAAATCTAGTTGTTACGCTAGCCTCAATCAGTAATGTGGTGGATTAATTTTCTAAATATTATTATGACGAAAGTTGCGAAATTATTTTAGGGAAAATGTCTTTTAGGAAAGCTCTACACGTATTACAAACCATGACAGTTAATGCGTAAATTTTGCAAATACTTGAAAATGTAATTTCATTTAAAAACTTATCTAGTCATATAGCTTTCAGTGTCCTGCTCATTAGGTGAACTGTGTCTCAACAGCGACAAACGCTGCCAACAAAATGGAATACGCATTTGAGGTAACAAATGCAAGACGCTATACAAATCTACTGTAATTTTCCGTACTTTTGCTAGATGTCATCATCTATAGTGCACGGTCTGTCAGTAGTTATGACAGCATTAGCAGTATTTGAATTTCTGCGCATCACTTGCCCTGAACAGCATTCTATATATTCTATAATCGATTTCATTTAGCAGTTCTTTTTCAAAAAGGAAAAAACGAGTTGCTGCTATTGAAATGGACCAGAATAATGACATATTTAAACAGAAAACAGTACAGGTATGTTAGTTAAATACAATATCGCAAGGTGCTATAATTCTCAAAAATTATTTTCTATAATATCCCTCCGTCTTTAAATAAACATAACATTAGTTTGCATATCGATCCGTTTTTTTCCGGTGATAACCACATTCGGCAGAAATCGAGTGACAGTGGCTTGGCACCTCAACGATAAAGTGATATTAAAAAGAAATTATTAAGAACTTTTCACGCACTATCTTCGTATAACAAGAAAAACGAATATATATCTTATATAAAAACTGTAAATGTATATTACATTATATCAAATATATAGCAATTTATATCTACTGCAAAAACGATAATTTAAACACTTGATGCAAATAAAATTCCTATATGGTATTCTTGCGTGTAGCCAATTTTCTAAAGATATTAGTAATAATAATGCAGTATTTTTTTTAAATTAAAATATTTACGGCTTTAAATATTGTGATTTATTTGACAGTAAATAAATGGCATTATGTTGAGAAAACGATTTAATCAAAATTTCCATTGGGAGTGCATTTAATTAACGTTTACTTTCAGTCGCATCTTTTCCTTATATGCGCAAATGTGTCAAAATAAGCTTATATAAAATAGGAGACAAAATAAGCAACCCGCCGCGCTCATGCATATAGACATCTGTTTCATCATTAGTGATTTGCAAAGAATGGCAGCATCATAGATAATTTGGACACAACTTTACACATAAGCTTAATAATATATTTTTTTTTCAATTTTTCATATTACTACGCGTGTTGTCTCCGAACCAGTATTAAAGGTTTCAATTTAAATACATTTCAATTTTATTAACATTTTCATTCATGATTTTCAATTTTTGTTTTCAAAGTAATCAGCAGTGCATAAACTTGGCGCTATCCCATATAAAAATGTAAATAAAAAGATACAAACTATAGCAGAGACTTACTTTATTTTATAAATTTATTATTTATGCTTTTTTCAAATTTTTTTCATTCTAAAATACAATAAATTAATTCAATTTAAATATATTATATATTATTAACATAATCTAAGAATTCTGCTTGCTTATCGGAAGCAAATAGATTGGCTGCGCTTTTTAGGTATTAATGGATAAACCTCCACCTATAGCTACAAAAGTATTAAATTCTTTTACTCTTGCAAAGTACACTGCTTCCCACTGGTAGAAGGTACCTTACCCCAAAAACGTATCACTAAATTAGTACCACGAGCATAAATTAACGAGCAATTAGCGAAATTATTTGAAAATTTTGAGAAAATTTATTAATATCCGATGCAAATTTACACTTTCGATCGCATTATTTAATAAAAATGACTTAAAAAATATTTTAAAGCAATATTTTCAGCTCTATATCAGAAAATATTTTTTCACATGAAAAGAAAAAGTTTCCAATTAACTGAATTGTTTCTCTACCTCAATAGAATGGAGCATAAGGAAACGACACCTTGTGTTCGGGTTATAGTTTTTTTGTGCAAAGATTTTTCAATAATCAAAACTACCCTTTTTATTGGCTTGATTATTTTTTTTTAATAATAACCCAAAAATATTAAAAAATCCATTTTTGAAAAGCTTAAACACATTTTAAAATAAAGAAGTTTCCTTTGTATAAAAGTTTTTAAAGCGTCTGCAACCCTGTTAAAAGCAAGTGCTGCCAAGTCTGCTCATTTCATTAAGCACTCTTCTTGTTACATTAAATGCTGGACTCTCACTTTATGTCGCTCTCTCGGTAGACACGTGCGTTTGTTTATTAATTTAATTTCTTTAAAAGTTTCCAAGCCTTTAAAAAGATTGTACAAAGATAAATATAAATTGAGAAGGAAATGGTGTTTTTTATTTGCAATGATTGTGGTGAATCCATCAAAAAACCTTCGGTAGAAAAACACTACAGCACCAAATGCAGAAATCGTGAAAAAAATGTCACATGCATGGATTGCCAAAAAGACTTTCATGGAGAAGATTATGTAGCTCACACTAAATGTATAACTGAAGCTGAAAAGTATTCCGGCAAGGATTATGTACCTAAAGAAAATAGTGGTCAACGGAAACAAGATACTTGGATAGATATTGTTCGCTCCATTTTGGCATCAGCTGATTATCAACTAAGCGCCCAGACTCGTGAAATCTTTCAACGTTTGGAAACTTACGAGAATGTTCCAAGGAAAAAGGCGAAATTTGAGAATTTCATTGCTAACTGCTTAAGAATACCCTTAAAAAAAGCAAAACCTGTATGGGAAATATTAGAGAAGGAATTGGAAAAAATGAAGCAAGCCAAGCAGCAAGAATTGGCAGCACCGAAAGCAGCCAAAGTTAACTTAGCTGAAGCTAAAAATCCATTTAGAAGCGAGACCCTGGCTGAAAAAGACAGCAATGCAAATGGTGATGTGTTATTATCGGTAGACAAAAATAAAAAGCCAGATATGGATGGAGAAAGCTCCTTTAATAATGCAATATCAAGTACAGAAAACGTGAATGACGCTCAGCAGCCAACCATCAAAAATAAAAAAGGAAAACGAAAACCAGATATAAATGGAGAAAACTCACTTAATTTTATACCACAGAACGAGAAGAATGCCCATGTTAATCAGGAGCCGGTTACCAAAAAGAAGAAAAAAGAACAGGAATTGATTCCTCAGCCCGCCAATCAAAATCCTGAAGCAGCAAATGCGGAAATAGCAGCTGATAAAGCGCATTTCGAATGGTCTACTATTTTGGAAAAGATTGTGGCTAAACATCCATCGGATGGTATTACTTTAGAAAAATTAAAGCTAAAACTATTAAAAAAATATAAAACTAAGTTCCTAATAGAAGATATGAGTCAAAAGCAGCAAAAGAAATTTGATAAGAAATTTTATAAATACCTTGAAAAATGTCCAGCCGTGCAAGTAGACCAAAACGTCGCAAAACCATGTTTGGCATAAGGATTCGATAAATTTTGCTTGTATATTTGATATTAAATAAATTATTTGTAAAAAGTAATTCATACAAAGTCTTTACAAATTTCAAGATTAGATTAGAAACATATTTTGTATTCTAAAGATAATAACACCGTAATGCTATAAGAATTGAAAAAAATTGAAAAACAATAGGCAGTGGATAAAAATATTCGAAATTTGCGATTTACTTTGCAACACTCATCGAAGGCTCGCCCAAAAGATGTTCTAGATTAGTGTAACTTAGCTGAGTCTGTCATGAGAGAATTTCTAAACTAAGAAAGCAGCTAGAAGATGGGAGCATTGTCAATATTTTTCAATGAAATTCTCAGCATCAAGGTTTCAAACGAAACTCTCGCCGTTATTTATAAAAATTATGCCGACAGGAGGTTTTGTAAGATAAGTCTACTTTATGTAGAAAATCAACTATTTAACTAAGTTGAATGTATTCCTTACATATGCTATCAAGCAAACTAAATTTTCAAAGCATTCTAAGCTTACGTTCATGGGTTAAAGAAAGAAAAGTTCGTACATATTACATACATATATGGGGCATACATTTAATAAAATTATTTAATAGGGCTATATCTAAGTTGAAAAAATAAGCGAATGATGATATATATATATAGATTTGTCTTATTTTACACTCATTTGATCAAAATAATATTCAGAGTTATTTTAGACTTATAACTATTTTTGGAATCTTGCGAAAATTAATATAGCAGCTCGATCGGACATAATCTATGTCTACGTCTGCTGCCAACAATCAATGTATTAATGTATAAGTGTAAAAAAAAGAGTTTCTGTTTCTGATCGACGTTTAAAAATTAAATGTAAAGATAAGTTCGCCTGGCCTAGAATAGGTAAAGGTATGTAAAAGATATTGGATTAAGACTTGAGAGAAATATTAACTACAACTACCTGAATTATTGCCCAATGAGCGATAGTTCCATATTGACCAACAAAGACGTACAATTAACAAAATGGTGACAATTTTTATGTATCAGGTTCATATCAGTGATTACCATGTAAAGTAATTTTCTTGCTTGTATTTCTATTTTGTTTTTAAATTTAATGAGGCTTAACAAATTTAATTACATAAATGATTGTTCCGCCCGGCGGGTTAAGATGAAATATAATAGATAAAGAACATCAGAAAATGTCTAACAATTGTTTTTTTTTTCAGAAGAACAAGTCAATTAGCGAAATCTAAACAGATCGATGCAACATAAATCATCAGGTTATAATGCCCATCACGGATAAATGGTGTTGACATGTTTTCCGTTTCATTTCAATTAGTTGAAAAAATGCATGTTCCCTTCTACTGACATGCTTGAAATCATATAAAGACAACCGAAAACGCGGGAAAAATTGCTAGTATCGCTCAAAAGCGCTTTGAATTAACTTCAATTTTAAAAATGAAATTTTTAAATATTTTCGTTCTTTTCGGTTTAATTGCTATGCTGGGTACGTTGACAACCGGGGTTTTAAGTGAACCTTTGCCACAACCCAGAGGTCGTCCGGCTACAACGCGACGTCCGAAAAATGATAACGACGATACTGGTGAAAAACGTTAGCTGGAACTGGACGAGCCATCCAAGAAGCGTATTAGTTGCTCACCACCTCAACAAATTGGCAAACGTAGAATTGCGGTACATTGTTATGGCGAAGAAAAATTACAATCGGTGGAAATTTTATTAATTTAAAAAAATCTTTAATAAAATTTTGAATTGAAAATTTCCCAAAAAGAAAACTTTTAATTCTTTCGTTTCGCATTAAGCAAGAGTTCGGAGGTTCGATCGAACACTTAATTAGGATACAAACATGACCGTTTATATTTTAAATTTATAATTTTCAATTTTATAATATTTGAACAGAAATATACTGACATTAATTAAACGTTTAGTTAAGTGTGCTGCTGTTAAAAAGTTGAATATGCTTTGAATACTTGCAATTCACGATGTTAATTAGCCGCATAATATTTACTAATTTGAAAAGTTTGCTTTGCTAAAAACAAATCGCAAATCATCATTATCCACTATCGGCCAACGCCTCAACAGGCAAAATATTAACCTAGAATGATAAGAACTTGTTCCTGATTTAACATAGCTTATAGACGTTGTCTATGTAAAACTCTGCTATAGTAAGCCACGAACTCAACACTACATTCAATTTACGAAATGACATTTCAGATTAATCTTAAAATTTTTTTAGACTTTTTTAAACCTTATCTGATATTATTAAGTGTGTGTTTATGTATTCTTCAATATTTTCTTCTTCTTAATTTGATTTTTCAAAGCACCCAGTGCTTGACTGATGTAACTTACCATTACCAATACGATTTAAATATTTTCATGTAGTTTGGTATTTAACTTTTGAATTTTCATCCTTTGTAGATAACATTCATATTCTAACAAAGCGGAAAAAATATGTTAGAAATCGAGAGATCCTGTAATCGACAGTACTGCACATAATTATTTTATTACGTTACAATAGCTTGCATCTTTACATTTTAGGCATTTGATATTTGTTTCATGCATTAACGCAAATATTTTTAAAGGGTCTCCGCTTAGTATTAATGTTAGTAAGATACAGACTACTGACTATTGTAACGACATATGTAATTCTTAGACGTGGCCATGTTCCACTTTTAAAATTTCTATTGCCGAAGTCCTACTTTTTTTTTTTATTAGTAAAATTTTAGTTATATATAAATTATATTAAATATTTGTGTAGTCCAGCATTTATACTATTAAAACCCACAAAACCGCATAAGATGTACGAAGTTTATCATATGTTTCGGCGAACACACTTTTATTATAAAAAAGGCTGTAAGCCTTTGATAAAACTCAATTAGAAAAGATCAATACGAATTCTTTTTAAATGCTTACTTATTAGTAATCAATATATTTATATATAATTTTGATTGTTCTAATTTTGTAGATAAGTTACGCGACCGTAAAAGAGAGTTAATTGAGAATAGACGGGTTTTATTTGTAATGCAAATCAAATGTGATTTGTGAATGTAATGGTAGTTTTTTAGTTCCTTTTTAAGCATTTTATTTATGTATGTATAGAAGCATGATTCCCTCGAAACTGATAACGTAGTATACGCAAAGAATGCATACTTCTCTGACAGATAAGCCCACGAATAGAAAAATCTAGAAAAATCTAAAAAATCTGTAGCGTGTGCCTCCCTGTACATTTCTTATTTTTTTTGTAGGGTGAAATAGTGGTATCTGTTCGTCCGTTTTTCGTAAAAATTATTTAATGGTACCTACGATAGCGGAATACCGTTAATCGTATTCTCTTTTCATGTTTCCCACTTTTACAAATCTCACGCGATTTTGTATCTGTTTTGTACAACAGGAGAGAAACATGAAGAGCGAGAAAAGTGTCTGTCCGTTATGTCCGAGTGAAAGAACTCTGTCTGCTTAAATAATAAGAGGGGTGGGTTTTCTTAAAATGATGGGCAATCAAGATTTGGCTGCCGAACACACGAACGATCATCGTTGTTATGTTGCAGATGACACAAGTGTATTTGTTAACGCGAATTATTGCGATTATATTTTAATATCTATAAAAAAAAATTTAGTAAAGTCGGCCTTTATTTAGAGGAAAAACAAACAAAACAAAAAAGCTAAAAAGGGTATTTATAAAAAAAAAGAAAATAAACAAAAGAAAATTGTGAAAAATGTATTTATAAACGAAAAAAAAATAATAAAAGGCAAATATGTCGATGTGCATGAACAAATGTTTATACAGATATATTTGTGTAGCCTGCAACAAGTCTATTAAACTTTCTCGTTAAATGAAGCATGAAAAATAAAAACTAAGATAAATAAATAAGTAAAAAAAAAAACCCGTAATGAGCCTATAAAAATTATTTGGAATGTAACAACAAACTTGTCAACTTCAAACCAGCATAAAGATATCCATGGTCGTCATTGATAGCAAGAGGAAGAACAGCTCGGGGGCTTCATCAATCTGATTCATTGTTCGGAATTACACATAATTACTTTTGTCTTAATTCAATAAATGCAAACTTTCGTAATTTTGTTTTTTTTTTATTGATTTGGTCTGTCTTGTTTTCTTAGAGAACTAGCAGACGTAAAGCATATAAATAAACATAGTATATACATATATAGTAATAAATACATGCATAGATACACATAAGCTCCTACGTACACAATTAGATTTGTGAACATTTTTGCATATGTGTATGTGAATGGATTTAGGATCAAAAACATAGCGACTTTAATTCATGTCCTGTCGTTAATAATATGTAATCATAAACACATACTTATATATTTATATATATGAACAATTAAATGTAATTAATGTCAATATCGTAAATGTTTGTATTTTTTTATAAAAAATGACTTCGAGAAGAACTAAATTAATACGTTGATAATATATTCATTTGATATGCATAACATGCCAAACAATATATAAACATATTTATATGTATGAATATATATCTATGTGTGAATAAATGTTTATATATTCATACATAAATGTAATAACATACATATACATATGTACTAATTATAACATTCTTGAGTATATACTTTACGATACATTCACTGATAATGGAAATTAAACACCAAAGTCAGTTTCACGAGAACTATTTTTGTATAAAATAACTAAAAACATTATAGTCGGGTTATTAAATATCCTAAACTACTTCGCCTAATCAAAATTGTCAAAAAAATTGTTTTGTGTTTATGCAAAAATACATTTCTCGTACGTATGGTTTTAGGAGAAGATGTTCAAAAAAATTCAGTTACTCGATCCAAGCGTTTGGCATCAATTCAGTGTAACGATATATTTTTACTCAGCGATTTTTATTAAGAAATTCTGACAATTGATAATTCTTTTCATAAAAAGATTTTTCCAAAACAAGGCGTTATTGGAGAAGTGTTCTTATTCAGTCCATTATCAATAGCGATCGTCCTTGGCAAAAAACACGTTAGTGTTGCAAATTTAATCGAACTGTATCAAACTTGCCTTCTGTAAGTTGAACACAAAGTAAACACCAGACAGACAAATCGGACGGCCAAGAAGGCAAACGTATTTCGTTTAAAAAAATAATTCAGAACCTATAAAATTAAAGAGGGGAAAACATTGTAAAATTTTCAGAAAATCATATTCTTCTTCATGGCTTAAATGATCCCTTAAATAAGAATATTAAGAATTATATAAAAAGGTGATTTGGGGCGTTGTAGAATTTTAGATGGTAAAAAATGTTGATTTAGTAAACACAATTTTTTCTTGTCTAAGTTTTCTTTAAAATGGCGTTCTTTCTCTGGCGAGAAACGGACGTAACTTTTGATAGGTTTGTTTAAACTTTATTTATTAAAAAAAGATTGCTTTTTTTGATTCTCTTTCAATTACTCTTTAATCATAAAAACGACATACGCATTACGTTTCACTCGATTTAAATATGACGATGAAGTGATGTTTTATTTTTTTAAATTCAAATTTAATTCAACGACACTGCTTGCCGCAGGACGCTTTAAGCTGCTTGTCAAGAATAGCTGCGATATTGCCATTATTAATATTTTTCAATATATATTGCAATACTTAAATATATGTTTATTACTCTTCTCAACTATTATCAATCTCTTCTCTCAATCTCTTTTCCTTCCACTCAAAAAAGATTGACAAAGATATCTCTATTTTTATGCTACTACAGTGGTTTCCCTTTCTCAGGCTTTTTTGATCTTACAAATACCCGCCCAATTTGATACATCAAGCATAACAAGTACTGTATCGAACTATCGCAACCGTAACGTGCGACTTTATCTTGAATCTTGAACTAATATTCTTAAACAATTGCATGATATATACGTATACAAAATGCATAGCTTGTCCAACGCTACTCTTTATCCATAATCCAAAGATTAGCAGCTAAGACTAGAAAGAGTAGACTAATGAAGATATGAATTTCCAGTTTTGAAATTTTTATTATTATACCACGCACCAGCTGTGGTAAGGATATGTTAAGTTTGTGCAGATGCCTTCAACATCTAGATACCCTATTTTTTTTCACTATTTTATTCTTCATTCACTGTGCTGCTCACTGCTTATTATTATATTACACATGTCTGTCCGTCTCTCGATCTGATGTTTGCCCATGAATTCTTGCCTTTAAGATAAAGGTTACAAGGTTACCAATTTTGAAATATTTCTTTATGAAATTTAGCACACGGATGAATGCTCTTGAAAATCGGATAATTTTTCGAATACTCTCCTCAAAAGTTTTTTATGTGGAAATAAACTTCATTAACATAATAGGTCCAATATATGCTAACGAGTTGATTGCTGTCATTATGCTTATTGATTGAACAAGGTCCATAATTTAGAAATGTAATAATTATTTAGATTTATTGAATCTCTGTACGGGTGTTTCCTTAATTTACAAATGTTGAACAGGACGAATGCGTCCTTGATGGGATTTATAAAAACACATGAGACCAAATTAAAAATACAATTTTTTGTGCAATTTTCATTGTCAGCAAAGTTTGATTGTTTGCGATTAAGTGTTTACTGGTCTAATCTATTGTTATCTGTTTAACATAAAATTTTTTGTTATTATTTGATTGTTTCCAAAAATCAATCGTTTGAAAAAATTTTTAATTTTCAATGTAACACAAGTAATGTAGACTACACGATTTCTTCAAAACAACTTCTTCTAGACAACTGCCGACCCAGACTTTCCTAAAAAATATTGATAGGAATATATAATTTGTTTAGTTCAATTTAAATCCACTACACATTTGATTTCAATATAATTATTTCCGAGACGAGTGTAGTTGCCGGAAGTTGCACGTTCCAGAAAGAATGAACTCCAAGGAAATTCTATGGGAATGGGTTCTAACTATTAGTTAGTTTCATTTATTCTTTCAATAAAACTACTTGAAGCTTCCGTAAGTGGTTTGAAATTAATTTTAATCAAAAAGAGAGAAACAAGTTAATGAATAATAAAGAATAAAATAAAATTCGGCTGTGCCCGAATTTCGTTTACCCACCATCCTTATCTTAAACAAAAAAAAAAAACAAAGAAAATAACATCATCATTTCGTTTCCATACTGTAAGATCACGCCCAAAAAATATACAGTTTCTGGGTAACGAGTAAAAAAGTCCAATTCGTTTGCTTATAAAAAGAGAGGTGTTGTCAGTTTGTCTTCTACTTTAAGCGTATGTTTTGAAGTTTTTGCTCTTTTTTCAATGCTACCTTACTCGCATGGACTGTCAATGTTTTTGCCGAATTTGAAGCGTATATATGTTAAGTTTTACGATCGGAAGGTAGTAAGCACAGACGGAGAAACTTATCAGAATTTTGTACTGATGAAGAATGCAAACATTTTGACAAAATGGGCACACCTCCAATATTTTTTAATGAATATAACTATAGGACTTTCCACTAGATTCGATTTTCATATATATAAATACATTGATAGCTTAACTTTGGTTGAATAATTTATGCAGATAAACACACATTAGAAAACAAAACATGACGAACGCAGAGTTTTTTCATTACATTTCTGGTAATTAGCTAAAATAATTTATTTAGGAAAATATGTTTGTTTGTATATGTGTGTGTTTGTGTTGTGTACAATAACAATTAAATTGTATGGTTTTGTCGGTGGAGGAGATATGAGCTTATGTATATAATTATTATTATTATTATTATTATTATTACTTTTTAACACCACACACATTGCAAATGTATGTCAAAATGAGAGTTTAGACATTAGAATACGGCTTAAAGTTTAATAAATCGATATTTAGATTTATTTTTACCTAAAATGTCTATCTAACTCATACAATACACGAATACGTTTATTTTTTTATTTATTTCTTCCTTTATAGTGATTATAAAAGTATTATTGTAAGTATGCAAAGTAGCTTTGGTGATTTCCCACCCAATATGGAACTTTATTTCATGATTCTCATACCGGCGAATTCGATAAGCGTGAAATATTACGATTAGTCATCGTATCGCCGTCACCATTTTCGCTAAGACCACTGCATATGCTATTGTTTTCCGTTGCTATAGAATTACTTCTGATTTTTTTATCTTTATTTAACAGCATACTAGAAGCAACGTAAGCTGATTGTGTTGATGCTGTTCTACCAATGTCGCTGATACTTTTCACACGACGATGTTGTTCATATAACAAATTCGGATCTGAAATAGCTTCGATACCACTCCCCACTGGTGGTGCACTAATACGATGGCTAGCAATTGCCGCCTGACCATAATGAGGATATTGCATAGAATATGGTGAGGGCGATGTAGAAGATGAAACTGATGGTGTCGGCGGTGGTGGAGGAGCAGTTGTAGGCGGTGGGTAATGAACGAATTGAGGACCTACAGTGGCGTAAATTCCTCCGCCCCCTTCTGAGCTACTAAACGATGGTGTTGGGGAGGTGGAGTTCCCAAGGGAGGTGCGATCGCCAACTGAGCTGCCGCTGCGGGATGATTTTGCATTGAAACGGAAGGCTTTAGAGAGAGAACTCTGAAAAATAAATTGAAATTATTATTCTTGTACAAGAATATTCCAATTTTAATAACTAAAGGGTCAATTGATGAAAAAAGTTATGTTAATAATTATTACTTTTAAATAACTTTTTTCTTCTTTTTATATATAAATATAAAAATATCGTGTTAAATAATTTTTACAAAACTTCAACATTAAAAATACTTAGTTTTATAATATTTGAAAGAAACTCAGCGTTATTTTATAACTTAATAAGAATAAAGATAATTTAATAATAATGAAAACAAATAGAAAAGTGAACCAATATTAGCGACATTTGAGAAAAGGCCTTGTTTTTCCATTTAAAAGAAGAAGCTACAGTAGATTTCTCAGAAAACGAAATTTTTTTCTGCTTTTTATCAGCTTAACAGATGCTTTGAAAAATTCTGGTTTGAGAGGAAAATGAAATTATGGTAGAGAATATTTGAGCATCTAAAAGCATTTTTATGGTCATGGAATTGCAGACTAATAGAGAAAAATTATAAAAAATTTAGTGTAATAAAAAAACAAAATATACTAAAAATTCAAAAGCGTTTTCCTTAAAAAATAATTTTTCAAAACGGCCCGTAACTTAACTTACACTTTTATTCTTTTCACACAGATTTTTCGGAATATCTTTAAAAACATTGACGAAAAAATTTCGATAAGCTAACTCGAACATTTGTTTACTAACAGAAGATATAACGATTTTTTGGTTGAAAATTTAAATTTTCCTTTAAATATTCAACGCAAAAATCAATATATCTAAAAAATCCTACATGTTTCTCTGGCAATAGATTAAATGTAGTTTTCTGTTATTGCCAAGTTCAAATTTGTGCTAATTGCGGTCTGGGCCGAAGACCTCCTTAAACCTTAAATATGCTTCACGTGAATATTTTTGATACTGCCATTTTTTAAAATTTTTTAAAAATGATTGTTATTATATCAATATTTTATGCCAGGTACATCATAAAAAGCTGTCAAAAAACGCTTTTTCTTTTAAACTGTTACAGTGATCTGATATCTTAAACTGAAGGGCCTCATGTGATCGATTCTTTTAAGTATAAATTTTAAGTTGAAATTAAGTTATTTATGCCCTTCTTGAAAAGAATTTTTCAAAAGAATATAATAAAATTGGAAAGTACGTTCTCAAATGTGACTATAACAGGTGGGTTAAAAAGTTAGTAGGTTGACACATAGATGGCGTTACTAGTATTAAATCCATATGATTTTTAGTTAGCCCTAACCTTCACGTGTATAAATTTGAAAGCTGTTGCACTATTAGTATGTAAGTTATAGCATTTTTAGTGAAGTAACTTTTGTTAGTTTGAAAAAATGGATAAAAAGGAATTTCGGGTATTAATAAAAAAACACGAAAAATACGAAAAAAATACTATTGAAGCCAAGGTTTGGCTTGATAAATATTATTCGGACTTTGAGCCAGGAAAATCAACTGAAGAGAATTGGTTTGCTAAATTTAAACGAGGCGAAATGAGCACGGAGGACGATGCACGCAGGGGACGTCCAGAGGAGGCTGTTACCGACGAAAACATCAAAAAAGTCCACAAAATAATTTCGGATAACCGTAAAGTGAAGTTGATTGAGATAGCTGAGACCCTAAAGATATCAAAGGAACGTGTTGGACATATCGTGAATGAATATTTGGATATACGAAAGCTTTATTTAAAGTGGCTGCCGTAGCGAGCTCACAATCGACCAAAAGCAACAACGAATTGATGATTCTAAGCGGTGTTTGGAGCTGTTCGATCGTAATAAACACGAATGTTTGCGTCGATATTTGACAATGGATGAAACATGGCTCCATGATTTCACACCGGAGTCCCATCAGCAGTCAGCCGAGAAGCCTATTTTGAGGCAAAAAACAAATCGTACTATAAAAATTGTATCGAAAAATTTTATGACCGCTATAATCGTTGTATCGCCCTCGAAGGCAACTATATTGAATAATAAACTAAAATTTTTTTCCATGTTAGCCTATGAACTTTTCAGCCTACCTGGTGGTAGCGCCACCCATGTGTCAGCTACGAACTTTTAACCCAACTGTTATATTATTGTTACGCCCACCCAACTTTTTTTATTTTTTAGTATATTTCATCTTTATATCAGTTGTATCGGCAATAGATAGAATTTTTCTTTTAATATTGTGAGTTTGGTAGAGTGTAATACGCCTTTATTTTCCTATTTGTTCTGTGGACCTAGCTAAAAATATAAGTGCTGAGTTGCAAGCCTCCAGCATTGTTCATTTCTCCACACTCCTTGCCTCTTGCTAGTTAAGCATATTGTACATCTCGACAACGTCTAAATACTAATTAATACGGAAAAATGTTGAACTTTCATTTATTCATTTCATTCAATCCATTCATGCGTGTAGATATGGATTTTTGATTCTATTTTATTGCGCTCCATAAGCAATGCAGACGATTGATTAAAAAGCATTTTTTTTTATTTTTTTTTTTTAATTTTCATTCATATAAACAAACAATTTTTTTTTTTGCCTTACATACCTGTGATCCTTTCCATGCCGATAACTAAATAATTGAAAATAGAAACATATGAAAAAAATTTTATATTTAATATAAGAAAAGTATAATTAAATTTAAATAAAAAATTGGAATAAATAATTGCAAACAATTTTGTCGCTGACAGAAGACAACAAATTAATTATTATCGTTATTAATAAGTTTTGCTTTTGTTTTTTTTTCTTTTTTTTTTTTTTTTCAAATCAAGCAACTGCTACATTGTGGAATTTGAAAATACATACATACAAACATATGTATGATTGCTTGAATGATTAAATGAAATACAATTCGGGGGTTGTAATTATCATAGTTAAACGTATCGCTGCGGTGCAACAGTTGATTTTGAATTGATTTATAGTAGAGTGAAACTTTCGTTGAATATTCAATTTTTAACGTTTGTTTTTTCATTTTTAGAGACAGAAAAAAAAAAAAAGAAATGAAAAATTGTGAAAACGGAAAAATCAATAAAAAAGTAATGCACAGATTGAAACGAATCCGGGATACCTACCACCGTACTTAACAGAGTGGGCAGTTGACCTTTTTCGATCTTTTAAACGATATCTGGTACAATTTGTAGATTGTAAACTAAAATTACATTACACGAAAGTTGTCTTTACTGATTTCTGTACAACTCTTTAGCCAAAGCTGGAGTATTTTCAAACTTGATCTGCGCCTGCCTAAATACATCGCGCCCCATGTTTTTATAAAATCATTCTCTTGTTACAAATATCAATAGAAGTAAGTTTCATGTAAATCAAGCTTTTCTGCTCCTTTTAGTGCGTATAAATCTTCTCCTTTATTTCGATGATAAGCGTAACAAGTCTTGTCGTCTTGTACCGCCTTTTTCCCACTCCTTTCTAACTATCAAGGTCTGATCAAACTGGTCGCGATGTCATAGAGGCAAATTTTGAACTTGTGATGCTCAATCATTATTTGTAATTAATCTTTTTTGCCTATTCTTTTGAAAGCTGCTTAAGTATTGGATGGCGAAAGGCAAGCGGACAAAAGGATCGAGAACTTAAAATTTCACGATAAATAAGGACACAAAAATTCACATTTACTTTGTAGGATGCCTGCTAGTAGTTGTTACAGACCGTGAGAATAGGCTAACAAAACTAGTGTGCTATCACTTATCGGTGGCTGATATTTCATAAATACGTAACATATATATTTAAAAATAAATAATATCTCAATATATTTTATCAAATAAATGTTTTTCTCTTTCATATTTGTTTTTGTAGATATATTTTATTTGTTTTAATTTTTGCTGAATTTCATTCGTTTTGAATTTTGTTGATTTCGGTTTTTCATTCATTTATTTATTTATTTATTTACTTGTTTCTTTTGTAAATAATTTTAATTATTGTGCTATTTTGACACTTGTTTCACATGAATTTTCCATATCAATAAATTTTATGTTTTTTTTTTTTGTTATAGTTTTCATTTAAATAACTTTTTATGTATCTATGTATATGATAATAGCTGCAATCGTATTTGTGATTTGATTTTTAAATCAAATCTTTTTGCATTATTTAAAAAAAAAACTTTTTTTTATAATATATTTTGATATCTTAATGCAAGTACACACACTTAATATGTGATTTTTATAATCATTTAATTCAAAAAAAAAAAAAAAAAAAAAATTATGATTAAAGTATACATACATACATGTATGTACATACATATACATACGTACATACATTTTTATTTATGTATGTATACTTTTTTTTTAAAGTTTGCTTAGTACAGAAGACAATTAAACTTTTTACCAATAATTTGTTATAACTTTAAGCTACTTTTTCTAATTTGATTTAGTTTTTCGATTTTCTATGATAAAAAATATTTCTTTTTATTCCTTTCACTATATAACTGGGCGGTTGTTTACTCAATTTTCTTTTTTGTTTCATTTTTTTGTCGCGAACTAAGTTAAACTAAAAATTTCTATTGATGAAATATCGTAAATACATTCATACAGATATACAACCAACAACCGTGTAAACATGCAAATATGGTTTTGTTCGTTTTTTATTGTTATTATTATTATTATTATTATTATTATCATTATTATGAAAGTACAATAAAATATAATATTCAAATACAATGATAAGGAAAAAATATTAAAATTTTTTTTTTGTTTTGAATTTTTCATAAGCAAATAAAATGAAAATAAGTAATTAAGCAGCAGTGCACTTCAGGAAATAATAGACATTGACTTTAAAAAACCGTTCATTTTTCGCATAATTTTTTTTTTTTTTTTTTTTAGAAAATTAGAGTACACAACGAAAGCTTCACAACTACATTATGTTTTCAATAAGTATTAAAAGAAAATAAATATCTTAAAATTAATGAAAAGTTCTACTCTAGAAGAGAGGAAGTAAAACATGAGAAAAATTGTACTCGGCTTTTACCGAATATTTTTATACCCACCATTGGATTATGTTGAACCAAGAAATATATATAATTAATTATATATATATAATTATATTATATACATAATTGATTACACATAAACATTTATGTCTACGTTATGTCCTTGAAAGGTAAGGAAAAACAAGCGATATTTTTTGCATGTTTCTTAAAACATAGACTGTACCATCCACTTTGTAATCCATTTGAGCGTACTAAGAACAGTTCTGGGAATCTACAGTAATATTTTTTCTTTCCTTTTTTTTTGTATTTATCTCGTATATGTCATCCTTAGGGCCTCACTTATTTCATTGTTACACAGGTTTATCTATTTCAAGGTGCGGACTTGACAACTCTTGTTTCAAGAACTGTGAATAAGTTTGAAGAAACCGGATCTGGACAGATTTGTCAAGGCCCGAAAGCAAGATCAATCAGAAATACTGGCATTGTTAGTGAAAGTGTCGACGAAGATCCCAATTTATTCTTTAGTCGGCGCGTATAGCCTTTGGGTCTACCTTACAACTAGCAGGGTTTGCAAACGAAATGAGCCGTTCAGTCTCAATATTTATTTATGTTTATCGGCGTATAACATCCAATCGGCCTACTACTAATAATAACTTTTAAGAACTTTCAAGAACTCTCGAATTTACACGAAATCTTTGACATTCATTTGCAAAGCATTTCGTTTTTCAAACTACCAGCGGTTTCCAAAAGATTCATGCTGTAATAAGTCTTTCCTGTTTATGAAAATTTTGGATGCTTTGTATGTCTGAACCATCCCGCTCAAATTATTTGTGATTTATGTCGAAATTCAAGTTCTTTATGGGAACTTCTGAATAATAAATACTAAGTGTTTGAAAATTAAAGTAATGAGGAGTTCAAAGCTGCCAAGTTTGTTTTGGTTGGCCGCATGTCGCCAAACGCGATGTATTTGTTGTCAATGGATACAAAGGACTGTGAAGTTATAATTAATACATTGCCGTGTTTGACATCGTTCGTTTGATCTTAAATATAAGGAACTTTAAGACAATCTTTTAATTGCTATAAATGGACCATTAATTTACTTCAGCAACAGATATATGAGAATTTTAGATAAAGTTCGTTTCGGTTTTTAAAAAGGCTGACAGATTTTAAAAAAAACGACAAGAATAAAAAATAAATAAATCTACTTGTCTATAATCCTATTATTCACTGTCCTATGGTGGGTAAAATACAGTTTAATATTCTCCGATTTTCCCATCATAGCTGTATAAAAATTTAGAACACATAATATAAGCCGTGAAATTTTACTTAAGCAGTTTTTACGATACTATTGTTTGTCAAATGTTGTTCAATGCCATGGCTACTACCAATTGGCTGTCGTACTGGAACGTGCCCAGTTCTTGATGGTAGCCATTAGTCAACTAAACGTGTATCATTGTCATTTGTCTAAATCAATCAAAAATTTCACGACTTATTTTCCGTAGTCTTATATCATAAAATTGAAAAAGGAATTTAAAAAAAAATCTGCTAAAAGCCATAATAAAACTTACCCGTAAACTACTACTGGAACGACGATCGGCTGTGGCATAGTGTTGCAATCCACCCGGTCCTGTTATTGGTACTATGCCGCAGCCGGAACGTATGCCTTGACCGAATGTTGTTCTACACATTTAATAAACACATCAAGAGGCCAACAACAAAAACATTTTTTTTTCATATATTGTTACGTTTTTTTTTTTTTTTTTTTAAATAAAACATTCAACATTTATATAAAAAATAAAGCAATAAAGAAATCATTTAATTGATTCATCATTAGCATGAAAAAATTATGATTTATTTATGTATGAAATTGTGAAGAGGACGATATAGAGAAAGAGAGAGATAAGAAGAGAGAGAAAGACAAAGAAAAAGAAGATATATAGAGCGTGATGATAAAAATATAGTCAGAGATGCACTCATAGAGATTTAAATGATAATTGTTTGCATAAACACACACGCACGCATACACGCACAAGCATTAATAATCAATATTAACAACAGCAGTAGAAGTTAAGATGGAAGGCGGACAGTGAGTGAGAAACAGGATACGAAGAGACAGAGGGAGGTGTATTGTGATTTAGAAAATTGTACATTCATCGAAAAAGCAACGTATTTACAAGCAAGCATTGCAAAGAGCAACAAAAGCATTTTTGTTGTTGTTATTATGATGACAGAAACAAAATAAAAAAGTACACAAAGCGCAATAAATTATTAAAGAATATGTAAACATATGTTTGTAAGTGTATGCGTGTGTATATATGAGTTTAATAGTAAGTTTTCGCCGATTTTATGTGTTGTTACGGGTTTTTATTGTTGTTTTGAAAATTTTTTTATACGTTTCAGCCAAATTTTCATGTGTAGTTGCGTTGTTATTTATCATTTCAAGCCATACATTGTTGTTGTCGTTTTTGTTTTTTTTTTTTAGGAGTTTTATATAAAAATTTTTTTTTAATGTATTTCAGTTTACGCGCAGAATAGAAGAAATATTTCGAAAATAAGGAAAAAAGAGAGAGAAAATAACGTTTAAATATTATTAATGCTTTTTTTTTTTTTTTAAAAAAAAGGAGGCTTTTTCTTTTAATAATTTAATATAAAAAAATTATGGATTATAAAGGAAAAAACGTGCTTTTTTATATAAATATAAATTTTTTTCAAAATATAATTAAGGATAAAAATTTCCTTAGCCTAAAACTATGCATTATGGTTTTGAAAGCCTTAATTTATGTTAAAATTATTAATATATAGAAATATTGGTCTTAAGTTAGATTCTTGGTGATTTTTTGAGTTTTGATTTTTCAATAAAATTTTTTCTCTTACGTATATATATGTGTATATATATATATACATAAATACATATATTTGTTTATATTAAAAATAAAATATACTTTCAGGCTTAGCGCTTTAAAAAAAACTTGTGTTTTAAAGAAAATCGAAAAAAAAAACACCAAGTTAAAGTAATTATTTATAATATCTTTGGTTGATATTTTTGTTTATGATATTCCCTATATTTTTTTGTTGTTATTTGTGTTGTTGTTGATGTTGTTATCATTGTTATGCTATTAAAGTGCTTTTCAAGTCTTTTATTTGATAATTATATTTTTTAAACTCTTTTTTTTTTTTTGTTTTTATGAACTTTTCTATCCAAGCTAAAAATAAAATAAAGTCATTTACTTTTGAATATTGTTTCCCTTATGTTTCCGATTTCAAGAAATAAAATGAAAATGTATTCAAACATCCTACTACATATTTACCAAATACATTTTAGGCAACTACATTACATAGAAATCTTTAGCAATTCAGCTTAACTTAATATCATTTCCGTTTTTTCTTTTTTAATTAATATAAACTTTAATTACTATTTTTATTATTTATCATATATATATGCATGTATATATATATAATAAATACTTATTTGGTAACTAGTGCTCGTTCGCTTTTACAAAATAAACTGTGCGACGGTCTTCTCTCGTTTCGTTTCTCTTTTAATTTATTTAAATAATTGCAAAGAATTGTGAAATGAAAGCAGAAAAAAATGTTACTTCGCCTTGCAGCGAATTTATGATATCCATCACCTTAGATAATTGTACGAAAATAGCACCTCTTTCTTAGTTGCTAAGCAGTTTAAGATCATTTTTATACTAATTACTTATTTCAGGTTTTTTTCTGCCAAATTCATACTCTAATGACAATTGAAGTTTGTAGTTTTTGATTCTTCTAAATTGCAATTGTCGGATTGAAATCATTGACATGAATTTAAACTTTCAGCCAGATATTTCGTTTTGATGAAAGTAGGCAGTTGCATATAATTAAATCAATTGAAGCAATATGATTCTAACTTTTTTAGTCTTTCTAGGCATTGCAAAATTATTATCCTACCCAATGAAGAGTAATTAAATCAAATAGTATAAAAATCATTTAAATCACATTTTATGGTTTTAACATATCATTCATCACTATATTCATCACATAAAAAGTAATAGATTTTTCTTTAAAATATTAAAAAGAACTGAATATTCGTTTGAGATGGTCAACTTCTACGGCTATTGATTATTATTTATTTTAGCACTTGAAACGTGAATTATAAAGAACTCGTCGTTGCTCTTATGCAATATGAATTAAAACAAAGTAATTTATGATTTAACGAAGAAAGAGGTAATTTGTTCTCGTTTTTCCAGTAGTCTGCTACATTCCCTTTCTTCATTAACGGTGCAATAGGTTTTTCTTCAAAATTTCGCAGTACCTTAACATCTAGGCCAAGTTATTCGAAAAGGTTATGCTCGGTCAACGCAATCTAGTCTAACTTAATTGATTATCATGTAAAGCATTGCTTCACAAGCAATAACAATTAAGCGTTCAATAGGATGATATTTTACGTTTGCAAGGAAAGGGTCCTACTGCTAACATAAACAGTTAATCCGGGTTATTTAGGAGAAGCAAAAATCGCTCTTTTATTACTAGCATACAATTCACATTATATCAAGATTTGAAAAAGACGTTTGCTATATTTCCTTGTGAAGAAAAAAATTGTTTTTATGAAATTTATGTGATATGTTCACCGTAAAGGTCTCTGATTTGCTACGTCCTGAATTCAATACAAATTATTAAAAGCAAAGCTAAAAATCTAAAAAATGGGAAACCCTGCATTCCATATCAGTATCATTTTCACTTTCTCAAGTTTTTAAATTTCATCTTTCTCTTTTTTCGGCTTAGTCATTCAATGATAGCTGTTTGCATACATAACACGTGTTTTCATCAAATTTTTTTCTTGAAACTAACTTTAGTATTTTCTTTGGATAAGTTTCTCTTGCTATTATATTTAATTGAATAAAAATGTTAAACATAAACCATAACTTATGTGATAAGAGTATCGCTTAGCAATTATAATACATTCACAACATAAAGTCTATGGAATATTTTCTGTTTTAATTAAGTGGAAAAAATCTTTATTCTATTATAAAAATAACTTAAGAACGTTTTCGTGTGATTAAAAGCTACTTTCAATCAAAAACGGGCTTAATTTTTGTTTCTTCGAGGGCGGAGGAAGCATTGAAATATATTAGGTTGACCAAAAAATTTTCTGCATTTTTTGAAAAATTTAAATTTAATCAAAAATTATTTGGACTAAAGATTAATAATTGAAATACTCATCATTATCATTATCCTTGGCCTTTTGACGTTTGACGGATAGCTTACGGATGCCCTCGCGTTAGAAACTTCGTAGTTTCGAGGCGAAATATTACTCGATTCATTGTTGCAAATATTTAACTTTTGAGAACCGCTGTTCTGATACATGCGAACGCATCAATGTGAGCCAGTCGTAATCAGAAGGACACAAGTCTATACAACAACGCAATCGGAATAGTTTCTCGGCTCAAGTTGAAGATCATTTCCTGTATTGCGTTTTATGCGGATGAATGCACTCTCAAACCGCTTTCGAAACATTTCCTAGCGCAACGCAGATGCATCTCAAACCAATTTAATGATTTCCATAGCTTCAGTTGCATTTTTTCCAGTTTAAAACAGAAAAATATGCCTTAAATGTCTTAAATGCTTTCATCTCTTTATACTAGGTTATACACTAAGCAACAGCTCGTAAACAATTGAAATTTATATCGTATAATATATAAATGTCTAAGCTGTTTTCACCTGAAATTTTAGGTACAGGACAATTGAATGCAACAGGTCCATTTTATAAAGCGATAAATTCCAATTCAAAGAATTTATTGGCAGAGCCGATTGGAATCTATTCTTATTTGTCGGTATATATATTTTTTTTGGTGAAAAGTACGACAATAATAGCTGAGAAAACGAGAGTCGATTGTATAGTTTTTTTAGAAGCATAATTTGTATTTAAAACGAATTGCGATTTTTCCACGAAAAACTGATGATGACAGCAGAGCTTTCAAACGAAAGTATCGATCATTAAAACAAAAGTATCTAACATTAAATATTAATTTTTGTAAATATTTTGTGTAAATATATAAAAAAAACAACTGACTCAAAAATACTGAATAGTGTCTTGCCTGTTTACTCTGCTATTCTGTTTCGTTTATTGTGAAGATAAATTCAATTTGATTGCTTTTTTGAATTCTTTCTTTTTTTTGCATTTTTGTTGTTTGCATCAATTTTTGCTACAGTTTCGGTTCTCATCAGCAAATGGAGTCGGTAAACGTACTCAGTTGAAGTGTTTTAAAATCAAAATGTTAGTACCCGCATCCTTTTTACCTTTAGTGATGGATATAATATTTCGTTCCATTTTGCTTGTTTAATACTTCCTCACTTTCATTAAATTCATTCATTGAAATTAAATTTTGTGCGATTACAAATATTTAAAAATTTACTTTTTAGGAGAAAAAAAAAATTAAAGAAAAAAAATTATTTAAAAATTGTTTTTTATCGCCCTACAGACTTTTGATTAAGTATTATTGGTCTAGCAGCGTTGTCCGCTTGTATTTCTTCCATTTGACAGTATATCAAGTAACTGCAGCATGATAGTACACAAAAAATTAGAAATTTATTCACACAAAGTTAGGATTATCTTATCAAAAATTTGTTGTTTATTTCACTAAAACAAGAACAACAATTTCACCTAAAAAGCTAAACTAAAGATAGATAACTAGCAACTAATTAGACAACAATTAGATTCGATTAATGCATTGTGACGGAACATGGTGTCCTAAAATTACTATTATTGACATAAATTGCAAATTATAATGATGTAAATGAGGATAACACTGAGATGGAATTTCGCGTGAACAATGAGAGAAAAATGAATTTTTTTTTGGTGATGACATGTAATGAAAAAAGAATTCTTTTTGAAATACTAATTGCTTTCATTCATTTTGATCATTTTTCGTTATTTCCGATTACGATTATATTCCGTCTCCTCGTCTATCTTTCTTTCTTCACCAATCAACCAAACATAAAATAATTGTGATGAGTATAATCAATAATTTTATAAATTTCTATCAATAAATTTCATATTGAAGAGAATATTGCAACAAAATTTTTTCTTCCTTTTACTATTATATAAATGATATAATTAAACCGCTCGGGTCATTTAATATATTAAGCTGAGTTATTTCGTTTAATGTTTTAGTCTGATTGTTGCACGTTTCTCGTCCTAAGATTTCTTTCCGCTGCCGTCGCGTCTTGGTCGGTTAGGACTTAATTTCATCGCAATGTAACGAAACTCATTATTTTAATATATTAGGTAAGTGAGTCTTTCAAATGTGTAACGACGTCTAACTAGGGCATCTGTTAGTTATTAAGTAACAATTAGATCGCTTTACGGATGTATATGACGAATAAGTAACGTAAGAAGTGAGCTTGTTCTTTTCGATCCCAGTATGTACCACTTTTAGAAGGAGCTTTAACCTATCCAAAGTATAAGTTATGTTCATTCATGCTTTTAGATGTTTATGAAAGCATTGTAGCATTCTAGCATGTCTGTTAATAGGAAACAAAAATAATTTAGCGATCGCAAAATGCTTAAGCTATTTCTCTCTTTTTTTCTCTAGTATACCTATAATCCTTCCTAAACTACATGCTGCTAACTTATTTAAGGATATTCTCTTAGAGTGACTGGATGGTGATACATAAGAAAGCTAATCGTAAGTTATAATTTTTAACTGTGAGATAGAGTAACAAGCTCAGTAATGTGAACATCGTGGAAAAAACTTGATGTTTTATCAGATTAGCAAAAACATAAAGGATCTGAATATGTTAATACTAATTGTGATTAAGAAGCGTTTTGATTTAAAACTAATAGGGGCACAAGCAAACTTTAAAGATTCTAGTATCAAAACGCATCGAACATAACCCAACTACTTTCATTTTAAAGAGTCATCGTTCGTCTTCAGTTTTAAATAGGTTTTATGTTGTCCGTTAGTAGGGTTTTGTAATAAAAAAAAAAAAAAAATGCCAAAAGCAAGGTTAGGTTATTAAATTAATAGCTGGAGATCGACGGAATACCGAGACAGTAAAACAACATGGTAAAGGTCAGGGGAATCATTAACATTGACTTTATATATGAATATCCTTGACAGACTCTTTTAGAAATATTACCTGCTTATCGTGTATAACGAGCATTGGTGTAGCAAAGAAAGCATCTTTGAGGATTATCAACAACTGATGTGCTAATACATTAAAGCGAAAGGAACTCTGATAAATAAAAAGGGATTATAGACTGATTGCTCAGAATGATAATGTTCGGTGACATATTGCTGAAACAGTTCAAGAGATATCGACTACACTGAAGTAGTGTATGCTATTTGTTCCTATTCCTGCTTCTGAGCAACCCTTATTTCGAATTTGTTATTTTATCGAAGCTCAGATTCTTACGACAATATCCAATATCTTTTCCGTTAGTCGTAAGAGTGATCGAATGCTTTCTCAGCCTGTAACTCATATTGCATCAGAATGGTGGGAAAAAGCAAAGACGTTTTGAGTTATGAATTTACAAAGCAAAAATATAATTTTCATAAAAAATTCCCAACAGATCATTCGTATTTATCCACCAGAATCAGACGAACACATCATAGACTTCAAAAAAATTTGAAGAACGAAATTATTGAATAAGCACTTCTCTGACAACTTTTGATATACGACACCGTTTTGTTAATGCCCTAACTAACGCTGTTAGTGAATTAACATCGAAGAGATTTATGTTTGGAACAATTTAGTCTTAAGATCATATAAATAAAAATGCTATAAGCCAATGGGCCGAGTCAAGTATTGAATATCATTCTTTGTAATGGAAGAGCTCGGCCTAAAAATGTCTTCTTGAAATTGTTCACTAGAGTTTGCGAAGGCCTTATGAATCTATGCAATTTATAGAGAAAAACTTAGATAGAAAATAAATAGAAACTAAGACGTGACCTTTTTTCTGAAATTAAATTCAAATAAGATAGGAAGCGGCTTACAATTTAATATTTTCATAAATATTAATTCGGAAAAGCGATATTCATGCCAAAGGTAAAACGGTTGAATTGGTACAGAAATTGCAGTCCGCTGTCCTTCACCTTAACAGGTGAGCTGAATACAAAACTGTGAAGCTTTTAAACAAACATTCTTTTCGAACAAGATAGCCGCGGCTAAATACAAAAACTTCAAGGCAAAAGTTGCAGTTAAAATATTTTGTATTTTTAAGAAATCATCATTAACCCTTCAAGCAAGATCAGACGCTTAGTGTTTGGATTATGTTAATAAATATCTAACCTCCTAAGTTCAAAAACGGTTTTCTTTGACGAAAACCTCTATATACTAGAGGATAATTCAGTTCACTACTGATAGTAGAAACTAATAAAAGTTAAATTTTATGAAATACTTTTTTTTAAAAAACCAAAAACAAATGAAATATGAATTAATTTCGTAAAGAATTTTTGAAGATTTTCTTAAAGCATTTTTTTCAAAGTTGTATTAGAAAATTTTTGAACAAAAAGCAAAAAAGAAAAATAAAATAAGAACGCAATTGTCGTTTCTCAAGTTTTTAATAAAAAACAATCATTAAAAAAAAGCTAAAAAAAATAAAAGATACGAAAATATAATATAATTCATAAAAAATAAAATTGAAACTAAACGCAGTTGATAATTTAAGGTTAACCTTACGTTTATAGACCTATTCCATATGCAGGCAATGACAACTTTAAATTCAATTTTTTGTTTTTCTTGGAGAAAAGAGTTTTAAAGATGTTAATTTCTTTCTTTTGTTCTGATCTATGAATATTGCATTTAATTTTTTTTTTTTGTAATGTTTTAGGAGTTGACAGATTACTGCACTATTTTTATAATAAATTTTCTTAATCGTTGTTGACATATGGCAATGATATGTGATAAGCATAAATGAATATAATGTAATGTGATGATGAATTAGCGCGAATCGCGGATACGTACACACGCACACATAGAAACAATGAATGAACAGTTATGAAAAGCATTATGAGTCGAACTGAATATAATAATAGAAAAACAGAAGATGTCAACTAAAGTTATATTAAATAAGAGAACTAGAGATGTGTATGAATAGAGACAATTAAATACAAATATAAATACAAATCATACAATACATAGACATTAATGTAATATATGACGTATACATCATATTATATTTAGTGTAATATATATGTTTGTAAATATAAAATGTATGCTATAAAGGACGCTCACATAAACATATACGTATTTGAAATGAAATAATAAACTAAGTGTTTACAACTCGGAAACAAATATGTATTCGGATTAAGTTTATTAAGAGTAAAAGCAAGTGAGTAGCTTTAGAATTTAATGAGGAACTTTAAGTTAATAAAAGGATGGGTAACAAACTCAGAGAAAACCAAATAAAATTTTATTATTTTTGTTTGTTATTATTAAAGTATTTTAAAGAAAAGGTAGTTATGGAATATTTTAATTTAATTTGATTTTTTTTTCCCTGCATGAAAACTAATTAAACTTTTGTTAAAGCTGAACATGATTTTTTTTTTGAATTTTTTTTATAAAATAATTATTAAATACGGTGCAAGCACATTTTCATTCACGCTAAGGTAATTAGCAGTAATCAAACATAAAAAAAAAAAATTAAAAACAGTCGATTTAGAACGAATCGTCGAGACCCACCACCCAAGGCTATGTATGAAAATCGTTCTCATTTTTTTTTTTTTAATGTTATGCAAGTTTATTTAGAAGCTTTTTCATTTCATTAAAGTTAAGTGAGCTCCGTTTGCTAATACATGTAGGTTAAGGATGAAAATAAAATGAAAAATTTTTAATTTTCTTTTTTCTATTCAAACAAGTAAGAAACATTTTTAAGTCAAAGCTGGGAAATTTAAGTAAGAGCACATGCAAGAAATCACTACATTTTCCATTCATTAGAATTCCAGCAGCAAGTAGACAGACTGACGAACGGACAAGTTATTAAGACTAAATCGACATAAAATCATGTTTTACTTTAAGAGATCCTGAATTCTTATTTGTAACTGTCAGCAAAATTATGACGATAAAGCTTTTATATGATATCTTTTCGTGGTCGGTGCTATAGCGACTACTTATTATTCTTAATTATTATCATTATTATTATTATTTATTTTGCATTTAATATTAAAGTATAAAATAAATAAATATACACCTATCACACACATACAAGAACTAAATGTACATACAATCAGGTATGCGTAAAGGGAGTTAATATTTTTATATAGCTACCTATGTACATATATGTATATATATATGATATATATGTGTACAGCAGTATTACCATTTGTATTAACTTACCGTGCGGGTAAAATTAATGCATCGAATTCTGTTGATAAATGGCGACGTATAATATTCTTTGATGGCGGTATTCCCAAAGCCGTTGCCATAGTATCGCCGGAAAATGAAGGCTCCAATACCACTAAGCCACCATGTACACCACTGTCTATAAGTAATTAAAAGGAAACAAGCAACGCGTACAATATTTTTTTTTTTTTTTTATTATTATTTCTACAAATCTATATAACAGCAACGAAAAGAAAATATATCGATTTGAAATTATATCGATTTTCAATTCCCATCACAGTAACTCATCTCAAACGTTATACATGACAAAATATTAATTGCCACTAACGACGGGCAAAAGTAAACCCTCAACAAAGATATTTTTCTTTTTAAAATGAAAAACGGTTCCTAATTTAATAAAATAATTCATAAGTTTGTAGTTAATTTCAAGTTTCTATTACAGATTTCAATATCAAGTAGATATCGCGTATAAGAATGGGATTTCTCTTTGAAATTTGCAATCATCTTTATATGTAAATTTGAACGATAATTTTCTTTGTATACTAGTCGTCTGCGGTTTTTTGATAGACTATTTATTTTTGAAAGAAATTTTTGTTTTAATAAGAAAATTCCTGCTTTTTTTGCTTTACTTTGCTTTAATTTTTTACTTTATTTGTAACAATTACTATTGAAGGAAGCAAGTACAGTTTATCTTACTCTTTGTATTGTTCAGAAACTCTTTTCAATAATTACAAAGAAGTAGGAAAAAACATTTTTAATTTATGCACTTATTCGTATGTGTTACAAGCAAATGAATCGGTTTAACTTTCCCTTACTGTGCAAGTAAATAGTTATCATAAGTAAAGAGAAGCCTTAAACAAATTATAATAATTATAAAAAAAAGCATAAAAATAAAAAAAAAACGAATAAAAAAAATTAACTTGTAATTTACAGTAAATGCTGAATATAAGCATTTTAATTATGTACAATTTGGCGAGACTGAGTGTTAGATATTCTACACCACTTCGTTTATTACAATAAGAAGTTAATTAGAATTAAACATCTTACCCATATAAAAACAATTTTTTGAAAAAGGCCCATATAAAAGAGCGTCGAAGTCGCGAATGGACCTGGTGCAAACTTTATGTTGTTAAATTTTTTTTGTCAAAGAATTTATTATTTTTGACCCATTTTTCCCATAAAATATTTAGAAATATTTCTTCTTGCCATAAAAAGGGTTAATTTTCATGAGAAACCTTTTATGGGAAGGGATCCGAGAAATGGGCGTATGTAGTCGCTCAGTGGATTTCTATGTCACATCCACTATCAGTGTAAAAGATTTCATTATAAAAAACCAAAATTTACACACTTTGTTGTTATATGTAATGAGAACCCTTAATGGGTAAGGAAATCTGTAGAATAGACCTATTTGAGCTTAGCTGAGCTCAGGAAATTTACATACTACGGTACTGCCAGGTAACCAGTTTTTATTATAAAAAAACTGCAAATTACATTTTGTTGTCAGCGGTTCAGAAAAATGGATCTATGCGGTCTAATGAACTTAGCTTAGTGAATTTATAAGCCACATCACTGCCGCTCAACTTTTGTTTTGATGATGATATTAGAAATTAGACTTTGTTTCCATATAAATAGAAACCAAATAAATGTAATGAAAAATAGAATCAAATAAATGTACGAGAACAATGTTCATAATAGGATAATAAAAATTTGATTTTAAGAAGCTTTTATTTTCCAAGCACATATGGAGAGTCCTAATATTGTTGGGTTTTTACTTGATTGTTGTAAAGAAAAACGAAAAATGTTACGTCGTTAGCTCGAAAGATTGATCGAAGTAACTCGAATATTTCCTGTAGATTGAGTACATTAATATAGACGGACACAAAAGCTTAAATCGATTCAAAAAATAATTAGAACTTGCTTGATACAATAAAAGATAGGTCTGTATTAATCCATTTTAGATTTTGTATGAATTTGCATAATTTACATCAAATTTTGAATCAACCATCTTTCTTCAAAAATTTTCGTTGAGGAATAAATAGATCAATTGAAGAGTTTTCTATAAGGAAATTGTGTAACGGATAGTTCACGAATGTTGGACTTGATGCGAGTGAAGTAATTAAACCTTTCAGTTAAAGTTTAATTTTTTCAAAGTAATTTAAAAACGAAGCGAAGTACTCTACGCACTTGTTAACGTTGTCACTTGGTTATCTAAACGAAAAACATATAAATTAATTGAATAAATCCTTTTGAAAACTTTCTTTTACATACAATTAATATGTAACTGAAAGATAATTGCTTTTTAAGGGGATCCATTTCATTTTCAATCTGCCTTTTTCATCAATATCGACCGCAAAAACAAACAGAAGGAAATACTGCCATTCACGCAACGCAATCTCAAACTGTACGACGATCTTCGCAACATTCGACACGACATAAATGATTCATTAAACGAAATGATAAGTTTAATGAACCACCCCACTCTGCATTGCTTCGGTTACATATGAGTGTATGTGCTGATTAAATGTGAATAATATACAGATGAGCTAATGAATCAATGGTGTGGATTGATGTGTAAAGAGAAAGGATAGAGGACTACTTTTTATCATTAAATTGTGTTTGCACATTAAAAATTTTACTTTTCGCAAGAGAAGAGGCAGCTTTACAATTATTGCCGAAACAGATTTTTCATTGTGCATAACATTAATTATTCATGCAGTAATTTTAAGCTGATTTCGAAATTGTATGTGATTTTATAGAAAATCATATACTTGTTAAGAAATGTATGCATCTTTATAACTACGAAATGTTGTTTAAAATTTGCCGATTAGTATGTAACTATCAAAGTATTACAGGCTTATATTTTGTTTCGGAAAGGAGTTTTACTCTTCCTTGCCATCTCTTAGTAGGATTTTATTTAAACCTGAAAAAATTCAAACCAAACCTTAATACAAACAATACTAAAGGCAGACAGAGATTGATAGGGAGAAAGAGAAAGAGAAAGAGAAAGAAGACGATGTAGAGAGTAAGAAAGGTTAATGACTTTAGTCATTTTATTCAAAAACTGTGTTATCTCTTCCTGTCGGTTACAAGTATGAAATATTTAAAGAAGCTTCAAAATTTTGCTTGTTAAAGAGAAAAAGAACTTTGAACTGCAAAAGCACATTATGCCGAAGCTAGCAAAGGGTTTAGTTATGCAGTGTAGAAAATTTATTAGATTTTTCCAATATCTGCAATACATGAAAATGTTAAATATGTATGCTTAGGAGCATTTAAGAAGTGAAACGTTGACGAAGAATCGATAGGGATAATACCTCTAGAACTTTAACTGAAAAGACAAAGCTGAGGTTTTAAAGTGCTCCGTAGATTTGCCTACAATCACTAAAGAATATATAGCTACGTTCTTTGCCTTGCTTTATTAAGATCTCAGAATAGAATGTTCAAGCATCTTTTAAATTTTGTTGCCCCAAAATAAATAAATTAGCTTTGAAAAGAACTTAAGTATTGCTGAAGAGTTTATCTAAAACTGCGAAGGTTGTCCTAGAAGTAGTAGACTTGACGGATAGCTGACGGCCGTTGCTTTAAAGAAATTAATCTTTACCTTGCTACCAATTATAGGCATTCATATTCTATGAAATATATGATATAACAGTCGTAACTTATTAACGATATTCGTTTCAAGAAAGGTCGTGGAAGTACGGATGTGGTTTAGAGTACCATTTTAGGCGTATGAAAATTATCTTAAATTAAGAAAGTTATAAACTTGTAATATCTGAAAAGTTTTAGTTTAGCGGAATTTTCATGATTTATAAGTTTTCTCAGAAAATTTTTTGATATTTGCGAAGCTTATTACGCTTTAGCTGCGAACTTTCGAAAACTTAATAAACCCTATGTAGATAGTTGTCTAATAATTCGCATCGACATGCTATGGTATTACCTACCTTTCAAATTGTCAGCATATTCACTCAAATCAATAGAGCGAGCCCAACGTATAAAACGCTGATTGGTCCAAACAATCGGATCAGTATCTACTGATTCTGACTGCACACGTCTCATAGCCAAAGTTTGACGATCGTATTTTACAATACGTAAGACGTGTATACCTACCATATAACAAAAAAAAAAAAAACAAAAATTAATAGAGATATAGATTAGTTAATACTTTACAAAATTCTTGGTCTGTATGGCATCAAAGCTTGAATATTCAATTTCGGAATTCTTACCATGAACAATACTTGCTTGATGAAATTTACGAGTTACTCCTAAAAACTTCTCCAATTCCTTCTTCGATAAGGTATCTAACATACGAGCATCTACCATAGAGTGCATGAATGATTCTGCGTATTGCGGCAAACCAATATCGGGCAACCATTCTGAGGCTACCCATGTATGACCTAATTGCGTAATCATGGGATAACGTACCAGTTCAGGTCGCCTCTGTTCTTCGATAGCTAAACGTAACTTTTTGCGATGCATGGGATGAGTTAAACCCAGACCATTCTCCAACTCCACATCATTAAGCTCCAAAAGTACTTTACCACTTTTCACATTCTCAGCACAGCGTGTACTGTATTGAGGCATGCCTAGGGCGACTTCAAGCCAAGCTAGAACTTGCGACGCCCGCCAACGTTCCATGGGTAATGAAGAAGCCTCGCGCAATAAACGAAGTTTCTCAGCATAGCCCTCTTCCGACAGAGGGCTCCAAGAAAAGTCGGTAACTTAAAAGAAAGAAACTTATTGATAAAACGCATTAAGAAAGGTACTCAAGTTTGTACATTCGGTAGCCCCATCTGCCGATAGGGCTTTGTTTTTATTGCGTGATCTGGCAAACACACGGGAGATACTGCCCCAAGTTCCGCCACGTGCATTGCGAGCAGTAAAATTCGTTCCCGATTTGACAGGAAATTTTCGCACAACAGCCCCAGTGGCATCAGAATCGACAGGAGAACCCAGTTGCTCTACAGACCTGAAACCAGTGAAGTTTTAGAAATGTGCAGAATAAATTTAAATATTAGAAGATTGCTTACCTAGAATATGCTGCAGAATTTAAAGGTGATAAAGTAGGACTCCGTTCCTTAGGTGTGCCATCTAGAAAATATAAACTAAATCATACAAAAGAAAGAAAGAAATTCTCTTTTCATCCTTACACTGATAGGCATTTTGACTAGATACCAAAGATATACTATCCGGATCTACGGTTATGCAGGGACCATTATCGCAAGTACCATCACTAAAATTCAAATCACCACCGGTACTCTCACGATCGCTGTTATTCCTCAACACGGAATCATTTGAACAGGAATTTCGATCACCTGTTGTGTTTCCCGAACTGCTGCTAAATGCTGAGAGTGAATTTGAATTGCCACGCCCGCTATCATCATTACGGAAATTATTTGTAGCAGTATTTGGCAATTGGTTTACTAAGCCCGAAGTGGCCGATGGCGGTGTTAGAGGGGCAAATGATAATAGACTTTCTTGATCAGAAAGACATCCGGACATCTGTCGTCTTGCCTCTTGTAATTGCTCCTGTAATCTTTGCAATTGTATATCCCTAGCGCTAAGCTGCTGAGCTAATGATAACGATCTCTCAGCCTCATCGCGTGCCTGTTTTAGCAGCTGCCATCGCTCTCGTTCACGATCTCCAGACATTTTTGCATTATTCGTTTCGGTCTCTCTGACCCGATCCTGATAGTTCCGTATAAAATCACGCAATTCTTGCTCTTTCTCTTGCAACGAAGCACATAGTTGCTTTACTTGATTTAATAATTCTGATTTTTCTGCCTTCAATTTCTTACGATCTAGTCTCAAAGACATTAATTGATTGCGAACTGAACGCAATTCTTGCTCTAAGCGATCGATACGCTGTTGAACATTGGCACCACTTCCATCGATGGATTGGCCATCATTACAGCTGTTCGTGTCGGAAAGATCGATACCACCTACAGCGCCTTCAGGGGAATTTTCAAGTAATTTCCTTAAACGTTGTATTTCAGCATTAAGTCGTTCATTTTCTTCTCGCAATTTGGTGGGAGAGTCTGAAAAGGGAATACATAGTGTTACATAGTATTGACTATGGAACTTAAGAATTTTTTGGTAAAGGTATAGAAAATATTAAAACAGACGACCTACGACCTATGCTGTTATCATACAAATTTTGAAGTGAAAAGAGAAAAGTATTCAGTTTAACTTAAAAATCTTGATATCTACTGTTGATTTCTGTCATATATTATAATATTATACCTTTCAGAATGAGTTGTCAGAGTATCAATGTTTACTACAAATGCTCATTTTTACGGGCCAAGGCACTTGAATTTTAGCAGGATGACATTACATTATCAATTACAGTGGTTTAAGCCCAAAGGCAGGTGTGTCTTCAAAACCCAAATCAATTTTGCTCACGATTATCAGTTGAATAAGCGACAATGTGAATATTATGCTTCGAAGCATTGCCTTTTGGTAGTTAGTCAGGCTTGGCAAAATCTCATTCAATACGCTTTATAGTATAAAAAAAATTAAATATAATTTATCCTTTACTTCTAACTGGAAACGTGAAGTTGCAGGCCAAGTTCTTGACTCATTAATGAAGGATACCAAAAAAACACATACGCTAGTCTGTATGGTAGAAGACTAGGCATGAATAAAGGGGCGCGGTGTCTTATAATTGGAAGATTAACAGTTAGAATATTAAGAGTCTTCTCATATCTAAAGGCTTCCCCAATTGGGGTTAAATTTAGTTTTTTTTTTCTTTCGAAAAAGTAATCAGAATACACCTAAACTAAAGTTGAAATTTCATGCACAAATAATTTCTAACTTGTTATAGCATATAATTTTGTATTGACAGGTAATAATAAATTTCTTCTCTTTGTTTTTTGTTTTTTAAAATTCTTTCTATCTCTTCTTTTATATGTAATAACTTTTAAAATCACCAAGAGAAAAACCAAAGGATCATGCAAAACTTTCACAACAATAGTAAACAAATAGTAACAAAAATATAATAAGGAACTTGAAAGTTATTACAACTAATTAAAGTGACATTACACACACAAATACACACATATAAGAAAATAAACATAACATTTTTATAAGAAAAACATAAAAAACAATTAACACTTATTAATATTTATTTCCTTAAGGGGAAAAATATATTAAAGTTGGAAATCATAAGCAAGGTAAGCAAGACGTTCGTTTAAGGGAGAAGGGAGGAAGACAGAGAGAAAAAGAAAATGAGTGAAAAAATTCCAATTTTCTAAAGAAAAAAAAAAAAGCTGCACTAGTCCGCCTTGAACGCTTCAGGTAGTTTTCGTATAGGAATTGTATATACATAAGCTCATTCAGTTGTTATATAAGAGCACACGCTGTGGTTGTGCAGTAAGATTTTTTTCTCCTTTTTTCACAGAATTTTTCCTCCAAAGTTTCCTCAAATGCCAAATACGAAAAAAAAATCAACTAACAGCAAGAAGGAAATATGTGTACAATTCATTGTAATTGCGAAAACAAAAGGATATGAAAGTGAAAGGAAGATTAATAGCGGGAAACTAAAAGAAAGAATAAACACTTATTTCTTCAAAGACAGACAACAAGCTTACCTGCATGATAATTGTACTTTGTTGTATCGTTACGATTACGGTTGCCATCGCAATTATTGATATTACTGTTGTTCAACATGGCGGCAGTGTATGCATAGGTATTGGTGATTGTCGTTCCTATCGATGATGCGAACAATCCATCCGTGGGTGTGGTGATGTTATATGAATCAGCCGAATAGCGTGTATCCATTACATGACCAAAAGAGGAGCATGCAATATCGTTGGCATTTTTCTTATCAACTGTTTACATACACATATACGTAGTACATATATAAGTACACGAAGTTAAGTAAATAAATAAAGGGAAAGAAATAAACTAATTGAAGAAGAACGACAAATTTATATGTGTATAAGAGTTTTTATACCCACCACCAAGAAGTTAACGATATATTCATTTTCTCAAAACTTTGGCAAACATTTAATTGTGAAATATATTTATTTTTTATGAATATCAAATCATTAACCGATCTGGGTCTGTTCATCTATAGTTCTTTCCTTCTGTAGATAAATGCTCACGGCAAGCATTCTGTTATATGTACCGATTGAATTATTGTTTTCGAATATGGAAAAGACTTTGATTCATATACTTCTTACACGTAGGCGCGAAGTGAAAATTTGTCAAATCAAATCAATTCAAATCCAGACTGTCTTCGAGAACAAAATAATTATATTCTAAAATCCACATATATTCAGTACCGAAAATTTTTTTCTTTGTAAAGACGGTGGGTACTTTGAAATCGGCCAAAGCCGAATATATTTGTTTTTCTTGACTTGTTTCAGTTAATAATAACTTTTCTGCAGTTTCCTATACTTAGTAAACATGGATATAATAAATTTTATATACATTCAGTCTACATGTTCTGCAGATGTTTAATTTGTTATTTTAATTGTTGATCTAAAAAGTTTGGAATTTTTTTTTTTTTTCAAAAATTTATGATAAGTATGAGGTAGGACCACAGCCAATAATTAATAGACGCAGTGCTTGATGGTTGGCATTTGATGGTTGACATTGAAGAACGTTAGAATTTCGTTAATCAGAAATATTCATTGGTGTGAAATTAGCCAACTCTGTCTGGCCAAACTTTTCGTCTCTACTAAAATGTGGGCTAATTTAGCAGCTGGTACGTGCCTTTTCGAAGGTAATTAATAATGAAAAGTTTAGTTTTTTGATATACGTTCAAGGGCCCTAAAAGTTCTCAGAAAAATTTAAATTCATCATCTTATATAGGGGCGAACGCGTTGAAAACTATTCATGTGCACCAACTTTCATATAGGGGAAATACTTGTTGATTGTTACAAATAATTTTTAAGAAAGGATACAAGTACAGTTTTTTTGATATTTGCTCAAGAGCTCTAAAAGCTGTTAGAAGAACTTAACTTCATCACCGTAGACAAGTGACATCAAATTCAAAAGTCTCCCTATGTACTGTTTCCCATAGACGTGAAATACTTAATTTTGTTATAAATACTGTGTCGTCTCTTCTTTTTTCTTTTATCATAGTGATATAATTGTTAAATCTTTGCCAGATCAATGAAAATGCGCGGAAATAACCAAATAAACCAGAAAATATTCTAAGCTTTGTGCAGAAAAGTTAGCTTACTTTTGAAACAATATATCTACTAAGGAGAAAATAATTTTTTACGTGTTGTAATTATTCTTCAACTATATGCGAACTCTTCTTGATACTATAGAAATTTTGAATATTCGGCCCACATTCTTACAAAATAACTCTTGGTTTTACTATGTCCTTCGAATCCATATGAAAGATGAAAAGAGATATATTCGTGGGCATGTGCACTATTTATCACAATTTAAGTGTTTCACGTACACATGAAGAATTTTCAATGTGATCGGAGGTTAGTAAACATGAAGAATTTTTAATGTGATCCCCCCAATATATACGGTGAGGAACTTAGGTTTTTCTGATATCTTTTAGAGCCCTTTAACGTATATCAAAATAATTGGATTTGTATTTCCTCTCGAAAAATTTTTTTTAACGAGGCTTGTATATTGTATGATTTTTGTTCAACTACTAGTGCACTGTTCATTATAAATAGTAACAGAACATTTATGAGTTTTTTTTATAACAAAAGGAGCGATTTAGTTTTTCGTTTATGCTTATATTTTTCTAGCAAAGATACAAACCTCAACAAAATTTTTGGGTTAATTTCACATCAGTTGAATATTCTGCTAATCAACGAGTATTAATCATAAAAATATTTTTTAATTATTATCAAATTTTAAGAATTCATCTATCTTCAAAAGAATAATTGTACGATGCCGTGCCTCTACCACTAAGATGTTACGTTGCTTGATAGACTTAATATTTATGAAAAAATCATAAAGTGAAATAATCATGTAAAAGGAAAAATTTATTATGAAAACGGTAACAGAAATACGCGAAATTTTATATGAACATTTTAGAAACAGTATTTGCACCTATAAGACTACGCGGGAAGCGGGAAATTTAGCTAAGATTGTCGTCTAAGCGCTACATTCGTTTATTACTTTCTCAAATTATTTTTGTTTTCTTTTTCATGAGTTTTTATTAAAACAAAATCGCGAACTCCTGCTTTTACCTCCGGTAGATATTAAAGATTTGTAAGAATTCGTGTTGAGCTTCATCATTTTATTTGATTTAAATCGAAAATATCTCTTCAGAGCGTAAAAAAATGGCTCACATTGTTGTGCCTGATTGATGATTTTCATGTACATACAGGCCAATATACATACGGTGATGGGTGCAAGCACTTTCTATTGTATAAATCTGAGGGTGTGTTTGAAAAGTTTTTCACGTTTCGTTTATTTATTTATTTTTATTAAATATCATCAAAGAGAATGAATAGCAACATAGTTTGTATCCGTTACTTTTATTAGCTAAGGAAACAATTATTAATACATCGATGAGAGAAGCGCCTTGTTCCTCTTTTTATAACAATATTGTTTGCTACGAAGTTGGACGCATTTCTTTTTGTTTTCTTAGTTTTTTTTGCCTTTTATTTAAATTAAAGAATTTCATACGGCATACAGCTAAGCATAAGTGTTATACATACACCCAGGGCATGTGCATATAAACTTCGTGTTCGTTTACATCATTTGTGGATGTGTTGACGAGATAAGAAACATATTTATTTTCATTGTATGGATTATTTTGCATTGAAATTTTCTAAATTTAATATTTCTCTAATATGTTAAACCAAATTTCAGCCTACAGAGGCGTTTCTTGCAACATTTTTTACCTCTTTGTAGATTTTATCTCCCTCTCTAAATAATATATAGAATGCACTATATGCTACAAATAGTTTACGTACATCTTTTATGGAATATTTACACATCCATGCGAACAAGTCTACATATTTTCTATTCTATATCACATACATATATTCTTTTACATACTGCCCTTGTTCGAAAATACGATTTATTCTTAACTTTTCTATTCATTTATTAAGAAACAACAAAAGCATCTTCGTGGCTCATATATTCCTTTTCCTTGCGCTATAATATCCCGTTATTTAGGAAAAAAATTTTCAGTAATATTAGGTATATGCGTTAATTTTGGTCAGCAATTTCGGTAGGTAAAAGTGATAAAGTAATGAGAAATACTAGTTTACATAATAATTAAAGTTGTTTTTGACTTTTCTCTACCTACAATACCAACATTCCGTTTAGTATTGTATTATTCAGCGTATACAGATACTAATCAGGGAACGCAAAAAGTTGCATTTTCGACATTTATTATTGATTGATGATATGATTTGAAGAAATATTTAGAAGCTTATAATGATGCTACTCCTTCATTTCGCAACTGTTGGGTTTGATTTCAACGTTGTAAAATTGTTGATTTTGTTATCAATAAAAAGAACGGCCTGGAAGACCAAAAAAGTTCGAAGACTCTGAATTGCGAGACTGTAAACCCAACTCAAACTGCCAAACAACTCTTGCAGTTGATGAAGCAACTGCTTCTAAGCGTTTAGATATGAGCTGGGAAAGATCCAAAAAGAGGGAAAATAGCTACCAAACGAATTAACTGAAAATGGCATTTCGTTGAAAAGTGGATCTACTAGAATAATCCCAAACACAAAAAAGCCATGGGTTAGTTCACGATGATCATCCGAATCAACACCGAAACGACCCATAAAGTTTTACTGTGCATATGGTAGGGGCAGAGAGGTATATTGTATTTTGAGCTGCTAAAACTGCTGCTGCAGATATCCACTGCCGTCAGTTAAGCAAATTTGACGATGCGTAGTTGCCAAAAAGGCCAGCAATAGAGGCTAAGAGACGCAAAACAATTCTCTTGCATAACAACGCTTGGCCACACGTTAGAAGAGTTGTCAAGGATGTACTGTTGCAGTTCAAACGGGTAGTTCTGTTGCACCTAGCGTACTCACCAGACATACGAAAAAAAGTTGTAGTAAGGCAAAAAGGCAGGTACCTAATATCACGATCGTAAACTTTCTTTTAAGCATAGTTGATGCTTGGAAACAATCTATTTTTGACTTATCAATTAATGGAATTTTTATCGCTTCTAATGTATGTAAACAAATCATCAATAAATAATAAATAAATAAAAGTTTTATTCGACTTGCAAATGCAAGTAGATAGTTTTTTTTCTTTGCCTCGTAGAATAGCCAGCTTCTCGGAATCATTTTTACCATTTCCAATTTTTTGAACTTTAAACAATTAAAAAAACGATATTCGGCTGTGGTAGAATCTTTTATACTAAACATCGAAGAGGTCGAAAAAAAACTCCCTAACACCACGAAATGTGGGCATGGCTGAATTTCTCTATTTTTATTGAAAACGAGCAGAAATTTTTATAAAATTATTTTTTTTTGTTCTTATACCCAACACCTAGATTGCTATCATAGGTTTAACGTGACTACCTCCTTTGAGATTTTAACTTCACGCCGCATTTAAGAATAGGATTATTTTTTAACGAACGATAGTCGACGTTCATCGAACAGTGGAACAAAGCCTATCGAAGCGGACTGCATAAGTCTCGAAGTTGCGGAGCAAACATTCACTGGGTATAGTTCAGTTCGATCAGAGGATGTTCCTATTTAGCTACTTCTACGACCACCGAGTTATTACACGAGTAATCGCGCGTACGATCAGGCAAGAAGCATTCTCCATGGAGTGCCCATAAGAAAAAATTGTTATATGGGCAAGTCTAATCCCACGGATTTTTTGGATCCGTTTCGATGAATAATACAATAATAATACGATCCCTTTGCAGTAAGAAACATGGAGAAGACACCGTCCCTTTTCTTAAGAATAAGACCATTTTTCCGATGGTCTCTTCCACTAATCCTCGAAATCCAATAGCTAGAAGGAAGCTTCAGACGCCCCACGAAATGTATGTATTCTTGATCAGCATCAAATTTAGAATCGTTTTAAGCCCGCCTGTGTAATGTTTGTGGCAAAACATTCTATTGGCCGCAAAAATGAAGGCTTCAAATTTGGGAGAAACATTGGAAGTTCTTGCACACAGATTAATATTGAAAATGAAACAAATCGATTAACGAACACCCCCATAGAACGTCGTAAACTGAGAACAGATCTGTTTTTAAGGAAAAAAATTGAGCTTTTTGTTTATTACTCATAATTCGTCGACAGGTCTATGAAAATTTCTACATTTATTGCGCTCCAGTCTCGGAAAGAATCGATCACGTCCACTCGGTACAATAGAGCATTGGAATTTAATTTTTTTGTAAAAATGTTTTGTAACAAGAAGCCTCCAAACCCGCTTGATCACTATCAAATCCTGAATCCAACTAGACGTATCTGTCCGTCCGTCTACCTCCCTTTCAGTCTGCTTATCTGTGCAATTCTTCCGATAACTATCTTCCGGTCGTTGAAATTAAAATATTTGGATAAAATTTGATAACAATTTCGAAAGTTCTTTCACATGTTTTTGAAAATGAGCTTTTATTACAAAACACTCACTTTGACATTTTCGTTCGTTTTAAAATTTCTATTAATTCCCTATAGATAGCAGGTAATTAAGATTCGCTAACAAGTGCATACAACTTTGTACCTTTTCCTTGAGATTTTGAAACGTTTTGTAAATGGAAAAAAGGATTAAAGATTTCTCAATGATCACTTAAATTTAAAGCCCCTGGAATCTTTTGGTAATACTTCTAAACAACTACATATGAAATGATTACTTATGGATACAAACTGCAAAGAAGTGATGCGTATGGAAAGTATTTCTAATCTTAACCTTTAAGATAATATTTTTACTTTAATTGAGCCTTTAAATTAAATTTGGTTTGAATCGATTTAATCTACACAATTTTCATATCATCATTTCAATTCGAAATTAATAACAATTTGTAATTGTTTGATTGATATTCGATATAATTACAACAGCAATAATAGGAGTAATAGAGAATAGCACATCGTATACAGTATAAATTACAAATAATTGTTACATTTAATTATTAAATTAATTCAATTTATGAATATTGACAATCATATCAAGGGAAATGTAGAGTCATGTCAACACTATTGTTACGGGACGGATGAGAGATAGAGAAAAATTATAAACATTTTGTAAAAGTTATTGCAAATTACAAACATACAAACATTTATGTATTTACATATACATATGCACTTATTGTAAAATGAGTGACAAAAAAAACAACAACATCAAGAAAATTTGTAAAAAACTTGCGAAAAAGAAAAACGGAAAATATAAAGTTTAAGTTTTTCTCGCTCATATGGGTGTTATTAAAACGCGTAATTTAACTGATTTTAAACGTCCAAATATATAAACATTTAACATTATGGAATTAACACACAAGATGTACATACCTAACGTGGTTGGTGTGCTGTTAATATGATTTGTAGCGTTGAGGCTGTTCGAATTTAATGTATTCGAGCCACTTAGACTGCTGCTATGATTGCTGTTAGCTGATGAACCATTAACACTACTACCGATGCTTAAACTGCCATTGCTAATACTACCACCAACGCCCCCACCATTACCGCTACTACCGTTCATTAGATGACTTGATTGTTGTTGATCGATTAGCAAGCTACCTATAATCCGTTGGCCGCCATTACTTGACCCACCACAGCCCCCATTACCATTATGTTGTTGTTGTTGTTGAGTCATTAGTTGTTGTTGTTGTTGTTGCTGTTGCTGCTGTTGTTGTTGTTGCTGTATTACTTGGCCTGTGGTTGTTTCAATTTTTGAGGCGACGGTGTGTTGAAATTTTAAACGTTGTTGCGTTGGTGGCAACTGATTATCAATTGTCATTGGTGACGTGAGGGTATGATTACTGCCATTCGAACTAAGTGTTGAATTGCTATCACCACTAGGGGTTAGATCACTATTCGTCTGTTGTTGTTGTTGCTGTTTTTGATTTTGTTTGCTAAATAATAAAACACCAGCAGATGGTGATTGCAAGCCGAGAGCAGTTGGTTTCGTTGACACCAATGAAGTTGTCGTCGATGATGATGATGATGACGACAATGATATAGTCGCGGCTGCTATAGTTAAAGAGGTGTTGGCAGTATCCAGTGACAGTAATGGTTTTAATGGCTTATTGTTGTTAACACTTTTATCATCCAATGATTTAAATGTTTTCTGAAATGATTCAATAATAAAAACAACAACATAACGAAAAATTCAATTTTATCACATTGCTAATTTTGATTCAATTAAATGATTAAAAGTTGATTATGGAAATATTTTTAAAATTTAAATAAACATTTCCTATTACCTGAAAGTACAAAAAGCCAATACGAACAAATATACTTTTAAAACATTATTAACAAGTAATGCTCTCTGGGAGAGTATGCATTAAGAGGCCCTATGAAATATGTGTATTTTTTTTGGTTTTATTCCTCTACCTATTTCTCTGTTTTTAGATCCTCTGCCCAACCGCGTCAAACCCGTTTGTCCGCAAGTCCGTCACTTTATTCTCCCACCTTTTCAACCGTCTTTTTGTTCATCCTTCTCTTTGAACTAGCCGCTCGCTTTTCCACTCTCATTTCTTTGTTTTCAATGAATGTTTATAAATATGCGGTTTCGATCTTCTTTTCTTCCGCCCCTTTGTCTGATAGACTCTTATCCCTAAGATTAGGGCTTTAAGAATATCATTTAATGCTATTTAGTTTGTACTTTCCATTCTCCATTCATCCATTCCGTTCGATTTGTTCGACCGTTCGTCCATTTCATTATTTGTATTTTCAATGTCTCAAACACTTCAGAAAAACATACAACATACGTAATGTTCATAAAAATCAAAGGTAAAAAAGTGTAAATTTAAGTAAGATTTTATCGAAATTTGCGCTCTCTTCTGCCTCGATTTCGATTTGAAATTAAGTACAGTTGTCAGTCAAAATATAGTGAAATTTATTCCATTCTCCTTTTTGGAATGATCGTTCACTCACTTATCATATTCGTCTTTAGGAGTGTACAGCCGGCTTTGAATATCTTACCCTCGCATTACTGCCGGTATAAATTTCTTCTGCGTTTTGTTGTTTACAATTTTTTTTTTCTCTTATCTTAAAACACTAAGAAAGATGAAAGCGGTAAAAGCTTTATTAAGTCTCATGAAATTTCACAAATAATCTGAGTCGCAATTATTCAAGAAACAAATCAATTGTCTGAAAGAAATTTTATTTAAGCCTTTTGTACTTTTAGATAAGATTATATGTATTAGAAAAATAATTATTCAATGATTTTCTTTAGTATTATATTCATTGAAAGAAGAATCCTTAACTAAGAAATCGTATATATTTCTTGACTGAGATGATAGACGAGCTTGTGATATTATAGAGAGATATAAAATAAGAAAATATTAAAAAATATACCAAGCAATGTGTTAGGAAAAATGAAAAAAAATTCAATGCAAAAAAGCATGCAAGAAAAGAGAACATGAAAGGAATTTTTTTATTTATCTTTAAATTAAATTTTCATTAGAGCGAAGTCTTTTGGAAAACGTATTGCAAAGTGAAAGAATTTAAGAGGAGCCTACGACTACAATGACGTGTGAGATAATAAAGAAAAAAAAAAAACAAGATTGTGGATCGTATGGGGTCTTTGTACTTACAGATTCATTAAGTTTGTGCAATGAAGCATTAATGCGTTCTGGATTACGCGGTGGTGGTTCAGGCGGCTCTGAAGCAGCCATGGTCGGACCCGTATTAGTGCCGTTTATTTGCATAATATTTCAACAACAACAAAAATTATATTAAACTTTACTGTCCTGTCCTTTCTCTGCTCTGTCATTTGATGGTAATTTTAAATTGACATTTTTCTTTTCTTTTAATTTACTAAACATTCTGTTTTCCACTTCCTTTCGTTTTTCATAGAAACTTATGTTCGTTTTTCTGTTCATATTTTCTTTCTAGTTTTAATTAATTAGTGGAAAATCCACATAATTCCTGTAAAAAGAACGTCGAGTCCCCCAGCTTGTCATTTATACGCGTAGGGTTCCCTTGCAGATTTCGTTTATAGAATTTAAAGAATTTATTTTAGAATGTCATTAAGTTCGCTAATTTTTTATTTTTTTTTTATTTTTAGTTTGAGTTCTTTTATAACCATTTATATTAAAGTTTCTTACTATTTAAGCAGTCGCGTAAACAAAGGTTGCGTTCCATAAAAAGCTTTCATTTTGTGTTTTTGATGTTTTCAAAGAGATCTGCAAAGAAAAGATTCATAAAGAAAAAATTGAAATTACATTTTTTACATTAAAAGTAAAGCTTTAGAAAATTGATTCGCTTTCGCGGTTGTACGTTGAATCTAATAAGGAGAATATGTAGAAGCAAGATTTAATTATTTCATGAAATTAAAAAAAAAGGTGAGAATGAGATCGCTCGTTCCGTTCTTGTTCTTGTTACCTTTATTCGCGAGACTTAATTTTACGACACCCGAAGCTAAATTGAGCGGATACTGCATCGCTTATTTCAACCAAGGAAAGCATCGAGAGTTTGTCGCTTTAAAGGTTAGCTTTATCTAAAAAGTTTGTTTCTCTTTGGCGAACGATACATTTGCACTGGTTTACAGCCAGACACTTTCTACCTCTTCCCAGGCATTTCTCAAACAAGCACAGCGACCAAAAAACTTCCCAGTCGGGCTCTTCAGAAATGTCCGGGTGGCACATAAAATATAACTGCAGAATAAAAGTACCTCTGATAGTTCCCAGCCGCAAACTTTCGAAGAACAGAAGGGAAAATATCGATACAACAGAGTCCTGTCTTGTTTTCCAAGCACAGATTTCTCAAGTGGTTTTAGAAAACCTTATACCATGGCATATTTAAATGCTAGACTAATTCCAGTTCACTTTAGTCACCGTCCCCCGGGCTTTGGAATAATCCCTACAAATGGAAATGAAGTACCAAATCAAACAACCAGCCTCGATATTCTCTGAAGGTCCGTACCCAACGATCAGACAAGAAGGCAGAAGATTCGGTACATTTCTGTTCTGCTGGGCCAGATACATAATTTTCCAAGCACAGGTAGCACTTTCCTACTCCGTAGGCATTCATTATAGCACGACTATAGAGTGAAGCGGTTCATTTCTGATAGATCTGCTTGACTTCGACATGGCTATTTTGTTCCCGGGATATTCGCTACAACAATTAACGCGTTTACTTATTTCTAGAAAGAAGAACAAACTGTCAAATATTCCATTACACAACATTTTCCAACAAAGCCGTGTCTGCGTGTTTCATCCGAATATCCGAATATGAAATGTGTATTTTAAACAATTTTACAAAGGAATCCGTTTGGAAAATAAATAAGTTGTACGGAGCGGTCGAAAATAGTTATCACCTTTGTAGCAAAATTAAATTAATTCTTTACAAGAACAATAATAATTCTCAAGTTTACTAAATTAAAAGATTACATAAAAAAAATTTTGTTGTGGTATACTTTCGCGTTGTATTCTTGAAAATTTTTTTCTAATACTTATATCGATGGCAGTGTTGAGAAAATATTAATCCATCATCTAGAACACTTGGCTCGTTGTCAGCTTCCTTTAAGTTCTTTTATTTGGTACCCATGTCAAGGGAATATTAAGAAAAGATCACTTCGTCATTTTGAAGCGCCTGCAATGTTTAATGTATTGGGTTGGCAACTAAGTAATTGCCGATTTTTCAATAAAATAAAGGGTTTTTTTTTTACTTGGAATGAAGTTTAATTTATAATATGTTTTCCGTTTTCTTCAATGACCTTTTGCCATCTCTCTGACTACTTGAAAATTCTATGCTCGTAGAAAGTCTGATTCTTCTTGGCCAAAAACTGGGTTAAGTGAGATTTTACAGCGTCCTCATGGTTGAAAGTTTCACCACAAAAGGAGTTGGCCAGGGATTGAAGTAAATGTTAATCCGATGGCGCAAGATCAGGACTATATGGTGGGTGTACCATCAATTCCCCACAAAGATCCATCAATTTTTGCAGAGTGACCAAAGAAGTGTGCGGCATAGCATTGTCCTGGTGGAAAATAACACCTTTACAATTGATCAATTATGTTCGCTTTTCCTTCACCGCAGGGATTCAATTTGTCCAATTGCGGACGGTAGACCTCCGAATCAATGGTTTGGTTCCTTGGAAGCAACTCCGGACCTTTCCAATCACATCAAATTGATAACAAAATCTTCTTTTGTTGAATATGTGCCTTTGAAGTGGTTTGCGATAACTCATTAGGCATGCACAACGATCGTTTTCGGTTGACACTGTTGTACACAATCTACTTTTCGTTCCAGTGACGTTTTGAAAACGGATCGTATTCATTGCGTTTAAGCAATAATTCGCAGCCGCTAATGCGCTTTGTCAGATGAATTTCTTTCAAATCATGCGGAACCCAAATATCCAACTTCTTAACGAGACCGACACGTTTTAAATACTTCTCAATGGTTATATTTGAAGCATTTAACTTCTCTGCAATCTCCCGTATAATTAGATGACGATCCGTTTCGATAATGGTTTTGATTTCATCCTCATTAAGCTCAACTGGTCGACTTGAACGTTGGTCATCATTAAGAGAAAAATCTCCAGAACGGAATTTTTCAAAACCAATTTCGGCATTGCCTTTCTTTAAGGGCTTCATCATCATATACATCACGTAACTTTTTTTCGCCTTGCTCTGCATTCTTCCTTCACGAAAATAACAAAGCAAAACATGGCGGAAATGTTCGCACTTGCACGCGACATTAATGTTGAGGAAAAAAAAAACTAAGAAAATATCTACGCAATGAACTTGTAAAGCTAGATAAGGATGACAGCTGATATATATAAGAAGAAGAAGACCAGATAACATTTACGGATATCATAAAAATGGAAGTGAAATCGGCAGCTACTTAGTTGCCCATTACCCGTTACTAGCTTAAGCGGTATTTTAGTTGATTTGATACATCTATCAAGAGAATTGTTAAAAAGATACCCCCTTGACGGTAGCTGCCATTTTGTGAATAATAAAAAAAGATGCTGGTATCACATTTCGTTGTCGTTATACCTAAAGATGTGTATGCAAACTTTTATCATGACTGGATATAAGAAATGGCTCTAAATATTGATTGAGAATTTTAAGGATGACAGGAAAGAAAGTTAAATAAAAGCTTATAAAATATGAATATATTTTATAAAGTCAGTCTTGAGACTGTCTATCTTTACTAGTCAATTTAATGGTAATTTCTTTATTTTTATAAATACCATGATTTGCTTTACGCTTAAACAACTAGAAGTTTAATTCATTTCATTAGCTGTTCTGTGCTGTGTGTTTAAAGCTTCTCAACTCTTCATCGTTAATTTCGATATTTAGAAAAGCATCCAGAAAACTTACTTTAACAAAAATCAGAATGCGATTATTTCAATATACATAAATATGCGTAGACAATAATAAAAATAAGGTTACATCACAGAGAAAGTCTACAAAAAATTGAGTTCAAAAAACTTAAAAATTATTTTAAATATTATTTTTACGAGTTTGCTTTAGTAAAACGCAAAAGCTTTTGAGTTGTGTTAGCTTATATGCCTTCAAAGAAGTCTTTTATACACTTTATGTTTATGCATAATAAATTTATACAAATATATGCATATTTAAGGTAAAGCAGTACGAGAGTTATTTGCTTATGGGACGATATGGATGCACTTACATGCTTGTGCAAGCATGCAAGCACACATAGAAACCACAACACCGAACCCAAAAATCTTTGTTCTAATTTGGAAAAGCCTTTACTCGGTTTAGCTTTGTGGTTTTCTATTATATAACTGTTTTCTCTTTATTTTTGTTAAAAGTCTTGTACGTCTTCGTTCGTGTATTCCTTATATGCCTTTAAAACAGCTCAGAAATAATATATGAGTGCATGTTAAATAAATCGAAATAATGTATTCGCTAAGAACTTTGGTGTTTATAGTATTTTTGTTGTTGTTGAAAAGAGTAAGAATTAGATTACGTCTGGATGTGTGTGTGTGTGTGTTTTAAATTATTTTTCTTTCACTTGTTTCTACCTCCCAAGAAATGAGATCTGTATAGAATCTTTCAATGAGAGATGGCATCTTGAATTTCGCGTCATTTTTGAGTTTTCAAGATGCAAGTGTCATTGTGATGGCACCGGTGATGATACAGTAGAAACCGAAGGGTTTTTAAGCTTTGATGTACATTTGTTTATAGTCCATTGAAAATGCATAAGTGAAATATGAAGTTTTGGAACAAAATTCTTCTAAGTGCTGAAATTTATTTTCATTTGTCTGCATACGTACGCAATAAGAATAATTGAACAACCTCTCCAACCACAACAACAAGCTGTTCGGAGCGATTTTTGGGCAATTAATTTGTCTTTTTTTTTCAACTCAAAACGATGTTGCGGGTGTGAAAGACATTTCTTTTCAAGAGGGTCAGTTGCTACACGGCCTGGGAAAAATTACCTCCATAGCATGATTGGTTTAAAATGTGTGTGTGTGTGTGTGTGTGTGACAACTCTTGTTTAAAGATACTGTTTGTATGTTCATAAAGTTCCCATTCAACACGTTTTTTAATAAAGTTACAGCTATCAAGTGACAGACAGGCTAGAAAAAAACTAAAAATCTTTACTTTTCTTTAGTTGAATTTTCTTGCAACTCAAGAAAGTTCTCAACATACGTAAAAATCGCAAAAGCTTTTAGATCAACTTATACCAATAATTATTAGTTATATATTTATTTATATATAATAATTATTTTAATATTTCAGAGTTCAAAAAAATTCTTTTTTTTACGATATCAACACTGATATTGTTTGTGTAGCGTACCTCTTCGCTTCGGCTCACTTCTTCTATATTAATGTTTACTAATAGTCGTATTGATTTTTCTTTCTCATTTTGGTACTAAACTTTTCTGCTTCTCTTTTTTTTCAAGTCATTTTTTTATATTTATTTTTTTTTTATTTAATTTTCAAGCCTTTTTACTAAATGATAGCTTTAATTATATTCAAATTATAGAGTGAATATTTGATTATTTTTACATGATGCACAACTGTCACTTTATTGTTATACATGCGGGAATCGATGCTTATCTTTCATAAATAAATGTGTTTGAAAACTCACTATTTAGTATTCTAGCGGTATATGAAAAGCTTAAGTATATAGAGTAAATTAAAGTTCGGCTATCAACGCTTATTTCACATTTGGAGGTCCTTGGGAGCACAAGTGTTTGAAAATTGAAATTATAAGTTGGGAAATTGTTTGCTAATCAAAAATATTTTTCGTATTTTATTTCAGGATAATGAAAAAAAGAATTTTATTTTGTTTCTTTTATGTTCTATTTTTTTTTTATACTGTAACACTTGTACACTTGTTCATTATTGGCGTTTTTCAAATTCTCTTTTTGACTATTTCGATACTATTCGCACTTTAAATAGTTTCAATTTGATTTTTATTAGCACATTAATTCTTCGCCAATTTTTAGTTTCCATATAACGCCAATTTTTAGTTTTCGTATATTTCCTATTTATATTTAAATTAAGTTTTATATCAAATTTTTTTCTAGATGCAGAGAAAAGGGTTAATTTTTATTTATTTTTACCAAACATAAATTTTTAAATAAAAAATCTAAAACTATTTGATATCATGAAAAACAAGTAAAAAATCAAAAGCTAGAATAACAACAATAAACAACAATAATATTCAACCCCTACATCAGGTTATACCAGTAAGCCAATCCAGATATACTTTTAATATTTAAAAGTTCGCAACTTTTCATACACTCTTGTAGTATATTTGAGAGAATGTTTTGTAAACGAAATATACCGATTTTTAATACAGAACGTAATAGGATATAAAAGATAAAAATTTTAGAATATGCTTCTATATCCACCGCCACCCGAGAATGCCTTTATTTTGAGTTTTGATGATATTATTACAGATATCGTAAAGAGGTCAAATTCTAAGCCAGCCAGATGCTTTTCTATGTTCAGGTTTTGTAAAAATTAATTTATTTATAATATTTCAAATATTTAAAAATAAAAATAATTAGTAACTGCTTAGTATTCAAAATCAAATCAAATTAGAACGCATCTGTTTGAAGAAAGCAGTATATACGACTTTGTTTAAAGCATTAATGACAGACAAATTTTATAGAATATTGCATTTGTTAAAGCCTTGTTAACAGTACAAATATCACTTCTATAATTGACTCAAAACTGGTAAAAGAGAGCCACAAACGACGAGCATTAAAAACATTGTTTAGAAGCACAATGCGATGATGTTTTCGTTAATATCAATCAATCAAATATTGCAAGCAATGTTCTTATTATATATCTGAGATTTAGGACGGGGAAGAGGAACATTTCCACCAAATCAGCGAAAGTGATTATAAATGTAAAATATGATCAAAATTAAAATTGCCAAAAAATAGTACACAGTAGCTCCCGGAATCCAATTATTAATACAAATGATTTGTTTAAAGGCCATATAGGCAACTCTGAAGCTTTATTGCAAATGCAAAGTGCAAAAAGTTATTTAAAAGTATATATGCATATATATCTGAGTCTTTTAATCTAAGTTACATAAAAAATAATTTGTCATATATTGTCATATACTGAAGAATATATTTATGATATAATATATTATATCATACATACATTTGTACGTATATATATTGTATATAAACCCTTTTTTAAACCGCTTATATCGAGATACATAACAAATAAATTTTTAAATATTTGGTATTATATATTATATAATATATAATAACGCATACATACTCATTGTTACGGCACTGACAATATAATTCAATATGAAGAGATTTCAGTCACGTTCCAAACATAGGGGTAATATCTTTATTTTGCCTATACTATACAATGGCTAGCTACATCTGGTATATCACATAATTACATTTTGTTTGAGCTAAACCGTTTTAAAGCGATAATATCAATGCACTAAAGGTATATCAAAACTAATTGAAGTTTTGAGAGCTTCCGAGAAACAATATTCGTTTTTGAAAGATCCTTTTTACCATTAAGTTATAGTTCACAATTTTTGCATTGAGAGTAGCGAAATAATATTTTCTGAAAATATGACTTAAAATATAGTGGAAGTCGTACCCGATTTCTTTCGAAAATTGTTTAAAAAAGTCGCCTCAAGTACCTGTACCTATATAAAGAGTTGGGTTCTGTTATTTTTTGATCATTGTTGAATATTTAAAAAATCATTTAGACCGATAAAATAGCAAAAAAGAAAAAGAAAAAATTACAATGTGATGTTATCTCTAAAGTCAACAGATCTCTAAATTTTGTAAATAACTCTCATGCCGAGCATTTATTTTTCTTTCTAGTATTGAGAAAGTGCATAGAAAATAAGATTTGATTGCACTATGCATATAAATCGTATCATATAATATAATTATATTGTATAATATATTATATCGTATGCGTATATTGTTAAATTAATTGTCATATACGATACAAATCAACTTTAAAATGAAAATGTTTCGACCACGATTTCACGGTAAACGATTAAAATATAACTCCTGGCTGTCCTATCGAATGGCTATAGCAGTAATACGATAAAGTTACATTTAATTTCTACTGCTACTTTAAAATTAACAGATCCGTAATATTTATTGATATGGCTAAAGCATAATAGATTCTCTGATGACTCTGATAACTCTGTTTCTGAACTACCACCATCTAGCGTATACGAGCATACCATACATTAAGAAAAAAATTTTATTATGCCTATAAATTTTTTCCTTTTACGTAAAATAATAAAATTGTTGATGACTCAGAGCATAATCAAACTTTATCTCATTCACATCGTTTTATTTACATATTTAAGGTGAATTCTCAATATATGCGGGCGGTCAGAATTATTAAAAAATTCGAAACTCACACACATTATTTATATGGGCTTGAAAAGACTATAAGAGCATAAAGATGCATATAAATATCAATAGGTATACATGTATAATTGAAAATTTTTTATTTATATAAAAATCGTACATAAATCAATAGATGCTTCAATGCATTTGCATGTGCACGATTGTTTGTTTATAGCAATTTAATTATACATAACATTTCATAAAACCAGAATTTTCGTAAAGACATCTCTTCTCATAAATATGAATTTTATTTCTTTTTCTTTTATACAAATTTAATTAATGACAAGGAAAATATTATTTCATAGCAAAGTGTTTGATTCATTCATTTATTTTAAATTTCTTGATTTTCTATTTCAAATATAAAGCAATCATCTGTCCGTTCGTCTAACGAGCAATCTAAGTGTAGTGTAGTTCTATTACATAACTATTCCATTATCTATCAATACCGACACTATCATTATAGAAATACTAATAAAGGGAAGCTAATGAGGCTAATTACTACACTGAAGGTTAAATTAAAACTTGTTTTTCGAAAAATTTCTTCCACAAACTTGATTAACTCTCAAACGTATCTTTTACACAAAGCTTTAAAGATGCAGTCATCATTTCATTTAGCGATTCCGCTTGTGTCTCGATCATTGCTAAATAGAGTCAGAGTATAGAACTTATTAATCTTATACGTTATAAGAATTGTCAGATTTCTTTAATAATTATTTTAGAACATTTTTGCAGAAGTTTACGGGCTATTGCGCAGCATAGTAAGAAACGCGACAATGAAGTCATCGTACCCGAGAACAATTTGTAGACGGTATACGTCTCCCAGGCTACAGCGACATCCTATTCGTCTCTTTCCTTTTCATTCTGATCATCACTGTATTTACATGAATGACCGATACCATATAAAAAAGAAAGAAGAAGATATGTGAAGAATTATTTATACTAAACCAAGAAGACTATGAATTGTCAAATAAAAATTTTCATTAAAGTGTTGTTATTAAAAATGTTTTCTCATTCTGAAATGCAATTTAATAAAAAATCTCCCTATGAGCAGCAAATTAAATTATTTGAGTTCACATCATAGAATTATAAATTATTACATTCACACACACACACAAACAAACACACACAGATTTTCGCATATAAATGGCAAGATGTCTTCACAAATCTCTTCCTCAGCATAATATCAACTTATATTTAATTAGCAATATAGAGCAGTATGAAGTTAAGTAATCTCTGTCTTGAATATTTATTTACAATCCTCGTTAACAAGCAAACATTTGTGTGGGAGTTAAATATATTTCAGTAAACTGGAAAATTATATTTGCCTTTTACTCCTTAAGTTACTTTACTAAAATTGTCTAATTTCAAATGTTTGATCGGCATTATGACTGACTGAGCTTTATTTACTATGGTTTGATTATAATAACGAATGCAACAACAACTATAGGTAAATCTTCAATAACCATCATGTCAAAAATTCGTCCATTGAGTTGGGTTGTCTGGTTTGACTATTACAGGGTAATAAGACTATATCTTTAGTGATATTTTAAATAATGTTGACTGAAACAAATTTATATGAATTTTCAGCTGACCATGTCGCATATATCGGGCTTCTAACACATGCCCAAGCGGTCGCACGTATGGAAATGATTGAATTGATTTGTAATCTTATGCTAACCAAACATATACATGCTTTAATGTTCAACGTAGGTCTACGGTCACAAGTTACTGGTCGATATAAAAAATTAATTTTATTTTAAAATTTTTTACATTTTATATAAGAAATTTTCAACTATTTTGGACCAATTAATTAACTTTAAGGACTATTTTTGTAAAAGCTTAATAAGTATTTGTATGTTATACTATAAAGCTTTATTTATTATCATTATTTATTATATCATATAGATTGCGTCTATTTGAAATTATGAAAAACTTTGATTATTTAGTTCAAATTAAACAGAATTTAATGAATTCATTGCATACAACGATTATTAAAATTTTGCTCCAATGACATAGAAATGTATAATGTTTGCTTTATGACCAAAATGTTTTTAAAAAAAGTATGAGAGGAAAAGTGTTTCGTACCCATGCATGCACAGCTGTCGGCCATAATTTGTTTACCGCTGATGTCTACCGTACTAAATACGTAACTTAAGATCCTTGCATTTATGTTCAAAACTTTTGCAAGGAATTAATTAAACAACTTAATTACGATGATTATAACACTCAATATTATACTCGTGTTTTTAGTTGTTGTACAAGTATGCATGCAATCAAACAACTTGATTATGTACACAAATTTAAACCATCCAATCAATAAAGATACAAAGAGAGAGAGGGAGAGAGAGGGAGAGAGAGGTAGACTTACATCTTTTTAGTTATATGTCTGTACTATTTGGTGCAATAGCAAATAATGCCGACTTATTGAGGCTATATAGGTGGAAATGAAACATTCATGAAATATTATGGTTAAAGCAATGATGTTAAATATCTAACATACAAGCAGGCACGTATAAAAAGCAAATATCGATATAAAGAAAAGCCACAGCATATGTTTGAATGGAAATGATTCATGTGAAAATTTATGTAAATTGAAATTTGTTCTTTCTACGGTATGCGGTCTGAAAGTAAAGCAATTTAATTGCTATTGTGTTTGCGTTAATTAAAGTAAATGCCGCCTCTAATGAGAGTAGATCGCAAAATACTTTAATAGAAAATAATTTATTATGAACCTTGTTTCATTAACTAGAAGAATACGAAAACATTAATTTTCAAGAGAGAGAGAGAGTGTGCACACATAACATTTTAATTTATCGTGTATTTATTTCAAATATGCTGACATTTCAAATTTTCAAAATTCCTATTGGAAGTATGCGCTTTTGAAATATTTTACATTTATGAAGTTCCATTCGTAACGCGAATTTTTATAGGAAAATAAGCAAAAGCAAAATGTACTTGGTTTACAAAAGATTACTTAAGAATATGAAAAATGTATAAAATAGGAGCACTTTTTAGATGAACCCAGCACGCGTCTTCAATATCCACATCATCAATTTCACGCTAAAAAAAATTGACAATCGTATGGCTGTAGCGTTTAGAATGAATGATTTCTATCACAACCTCATTTTCTTGAGAAAAGTATAGACCTATCACATCACGCAGTGACTTTTTAGGAATGTATCGTCTGTTCGGCACTTACATGAAGCAATTTTAATTTCCAAACTTATCCACCAAGCAAAAAATGAGCCTAATCGAAGCAGAAAATTCAATGCGAAAAATCATTGTCCGAACGCTGTTGTTCGAGCAGCCAATTAGCATATCGTTTACGTATTGCATGGTTGGCCAGTTTCAGTTTTTGAGTTAGCTTTGTAAGAAAAAAGATATGAATCCAAATGCAAAATACGTCATAATGTGCCTTAAGATACAATCAAATGCTATGCGCGCCGTGTAATGAATAAAATTGAAAGTTATTCGACGCTTTTTTTTTACTAACAGCACCAATATATTCGGCTGAGAGTATATTTTGGTGATGTGTAAGTTTTAACAAATCTAATACAGATACAAACTTCAAATTCCTGACATCTGCCATAGTCCGCTCGTAATGCAAGGAACGTACGTTCTACAGGATCAGCACATCCTTAGTAAGTTTTTACTATTTTAACATTTTTAGCGGTTGTCAAGCGATCCATATTGTAAAACGGCCAACTAAGCACTAAACATATGATGCTTTGGATGGAAATTCTGTTTTAACATGTTATCGAAACAAGATCACCAAATGCGGACCACAAAAGGTATAAGCCCACAAATTTGATGTTGTAAGCTTGAATTACATAGAGATATTTTTCGGAATCCTTCACATGTAAGGCTTCGCATAAAAAGTCTTTATAAGACAAAAAGGCGTAACTTTTTTATTTCATTCCAAAGGGATGTACGATGCTTCAAAGTCGGCTTGACTAACTAAGAAGGTTTAACTTGTTGATTAATATAATTTTTATATTTTTCCCATTGGGGGATAATGACATTTACAAAAAAAAAAAGATTTAACAAAATTATGGAAATAATTTTTGTAATTAATTGAACATAAGCGTTTGCATCCTTTAATTTTCTCTTTTTCGTCCAACTTATGTAAATATTCTCGCTCACCTTTAATCTTCTTATTGGCATCGATACTTGAAATGCATTTTTAAGAATTATCAATTGACAGCAGACAAAATACGAACAAAAATGATGCGTCTCTCGGAAATTGTAAATAAATTGACTTTATTGTATGTGCGTGTAATAGACTCACAGAGCCAAGAAGGTTCAAATCCACAAATTCACAATTTCTTTCTTCTGAATATTGCTGGCATTTTTAAACTGAGACTACGGAAGGAAGAGAAAAAATAAAGCCTGGCTTGCATATAACATCGCAGATCGGAATTAAATAAGGCCATGATACGAAAAAACGATAATTTATAAAAATCATTATAATGTACCCGAAAAAGAATAGGGCCTTAAGAGATTAAAAAAAATTATTACCACACCTACGTATAAATTCAATATAATAGTTTAGGTCGTTGTAACCTGATGACGCACCAATCGTGCGCTCAAAAGTTTTAAAACGAAGCGAATGAAATTTCGTTGTCTATTTAGAGTCATTTTTTGTAACAAACTTAACAAAAGGATTTAATAAGATCTCATCAAGAGTTTAAAATTTCACTACTTTTATTTCTTTTATTTTGTTTATTCCTCTTTTATTTCTTAACACTTTTTAAGTTTGTTTATTAAAAAAGCCTATTAATATCGAGCCACATACGAAAAACTATATATAAATTACATAAAAATCGTCCCGTCTAAAAAAACACAGTCTGACGTGCTCAGTATCTTCAAACTTTACTTTCGGCATTTAAAAGCAAATCGAATATTTTAAAATTATACGATACGCACTCAATTTCGTTTTGTTTGCATATAACTATCTCAAGTTTTAAATTCCAACGGAAAATCCATCTCCTCTCACCTCTTGTAACTATAAGAGAATTAGCAAAGGAAAACAATATAAAAAGTATACATTTGAAACGTGGTTAAGAAAGATATTCGTTTGTTATTATTAAAATCTGCTACTTGAATAAAATGCGAAATCCACATATATGTCTATCTGTTTACTTAATTGCTTTACCGTTACAAATAACAAAGTAGCTGAAAAATACACTTAAACATCTATTAGTGGAGGGAGAGAACGAGACATAGAGACATAGAGAGAGAGAGAGAGAGAGAAAGAGAGAGATAGAGGTAGTGTTCACAATGAATTTAAAGTGCTTCATACACATAAATTGATATAATCCGCAAATAATGAACTTTTGCATACGACCGCCACTTGCATATGAGTGCAGCAGTTATATAAACATATGTATGTATACACATACATGGCTGCATGTGCATATGGTTTAATTATAAATTGCTCAATTTAGTTGTGAAGCTTATTGAGTTGGAAGTAAGGATTTATAAGAATCATATTTATTTTTTAATTTTCATCAAATCTGTATTATTTTAGCGAAAAAATTATACACACCCTAATGAATGTCTTATCAATATTTACTACATTAAAACTATATAAAAATATTTATACACATTCAGTATTTAGATTTTGTTGGGTAATATATATGTATGTACATGTATAGATATGTATATTTGTGTAGGTATGTGTATGTGTGTAAGCATGTATACTGAAATAAGCGTGTTGCAAGATCTGAAGTAGCAGAAGTAAGTACGATTCTCTACATATTATCTTACGTCGCACGCCTCCTATATATCAACAATCAACTCAAAAACAATATTACGCATTATTTCTCGGAAGCTACTTGAATTCAAAATGATTTTTTTGGTGGTTATTTTAGCTTTTTCCTTTTTGATTTTCCGCAATACCTCCTCTTCATCGGTTATACATTCACTCAGTCATCATAATTCTGGTTATCGTAAAGCTGTCAACGGTGTTCCAAGCCTCGAAATTCTCTATCACGCCACCGAGTATCTCTATATGCAATGAACTCATTCTTATCTTGTCTTATGTCCCGTCCTACATATTTATATATTTATTATTCAGTACTGATAATGTATATATACTTTAATGTATATATACTTTATACGCATATGTTTATATAAATGCACATGCTTATGTATATATGCGTGTAGCTACAAGAAAAAATTATATATAATTTCATCTTGTTTTGAAAAAAGAAGCTTTGAAATCCATCCTGCAATATAATATTTATAATTTTGGTAATAATTATTAATTCATAAACATATCAACTCTCTCTCACAAGTAAAGAAAAATTTCAAATATATATAAACTACACGACGTATGAGTAATTAGTAATTAAATAAAAAGTATACTCACTTTCTATTTTATTAAGACTTGAGGTTTATTTAAATGATTTCGTTTTTACCCTTTTTTGTTTTTGTTAAACTTTTTAATTACATATAATTGAATTTATTTACAAGTTTTTAATGATTATAAAAGCAATATATTAAATACGGAGAATTTATGCAACACATTTATATGCAAGTAGTCGTTACAATGGTAAGGGTGAGCAGCAGGAGTCATAACGAAATGCTTTTGCAATAAAGATGATTCGCTGAAGGTTTGGATTCAAATGAGATTTGAGTGATTATTTTCTAGAAAAAACGACAGTAAGCGATATCATCAATACCAGCGAGACGTGAATAGATATTTTTTTACTCATAAAACTTAATTAGCGATATTTACAAATTTCATTATCTAAATTGATTACGTATTCAATTAATTTCATTTACCTACTGTTTGGTTTGAGATAAAATTTGGATGATCTTTTACTTCAATATGAATTGAATTCTTTCCTTAAACTTTTATCAATTTTTTACGATCTCAAGCAAATGAATTATTCTACTAACTTAGATAAAGAAAATGGTTGCAACACATGCTACTTCGACCTGTTGTGGAAAATTTAGTCAAGTGTAGAATATTGTATAGAGCATACGTAGATGTTTGTTATAAAAGTCGACAGTTTATAAAACTATTTATTCTCTTTGTTCGTCATTCATCTAAATCCACAAGCGAATTGCATTATTTCTTTTTTTTTAGAGATTAACGATTAATGAAATAATAATCAGAATGTCATGAACTATCAAAGGAATGCCAATAAAAAAGTGTTGTTTAAAATTTTCATAAACAATTTTTATACTTTCAAAAAATATTTTTAAAAAAAGTTTCAATTTAAAGAGTATTATAACTCTATTATATGTTACTCTCATTTTAGATGACAATAAAAGATTGTATATAAGTAATAGAGTTACTTGTAACCGTCAGTGGATATAAGAATTATCGAAATTATCGATTTGTTATAAATTTGGAGAAAGTATATGCTCAGTATTCGCAAATACGCTTGCTAATCTGATCTATAATGTTTATTTAGTAAAACTTTTTTTTTGTATTTTCTTTGCTTTTGGTATAAGTGTTTGATCTAGAAATGTTTCCGAATTTCTTTATTGTAAGTGTAATAGTTTTTCGAAAGCGTTTCCCAATTACTTTGCTTCCTTTTGGTGCACTTTTAGTTCATTTTAAATATATTTTATTTTTAAATTGAAAAAAAAACTTATTTCAATTTCCATTCCAGTTTCTAAAACTTCTCGGATAATTATCTTAGAAAGTAACAAAAGACAAAAAGTAAAATTATAAAATTTCATTAAAAAATTTTCATAAGTAAAATATTTTCCGTTTTCTTCTTCTTCTTTTTTTTCTATTTTTCGTTTATTCTAAATGTTTTTTACATTAATAAAATTTTATTATACATTGTTGTTGTATCCTTCTTAATATTATTTTAAAGAAATATTAGCTCAAAATCTTAAAAGAGGAAAATATAAATAAAAAGAAAGTAAAAAAGAAAAGTAAAGCTGAATGCGAGAAAGCAAAAGGAGAGTTAGAAAAGACTCTCTCAACCGGAAAACTTACAAGTCGTAGAAAACTAAAGACAAACAAACTAAAACAAAAGCGTGCATTGAATTGAAATGTTATGCGATTGAATGAATGCACAAAAGACATGTACTTGTGTTTGTTAAACAAATATAACTTCCATACATACATTTATCTATAGATGTGCCATGCCAATGTGTGCGTGTAACTCGAACTTAGGTTCGCAAGGTTACTTGCTACTCGTATATGTCAGTTAGTCATCAAATTCACATTTGACTGTAAGCATTGCATAAAAAAAAAAAAGAATCAAAGCAAACAAGTTGGTTAAATACACAAAACGAAGTCTGGACACTTTAACTGTAAATGTAGCATATAGTTTTCAGCGGTGACAAAAATCTATAAAAAAATGTGTAATCAACTATAGAGAGATATTTCGTATTTTGTAAAAACCAAAGTATGCAACTGACCTCTTTGTTTGTATAAAATCCGAAAGTTTGATAACCGACAAGCAGCTTATATTCTTTACGAAAACATGATTAGTTGCAAATGCTTTAACAAACATAACAAACTGCACTTTAATGCTCTGTTGAAGGTTATAAAAATTGTTACTCTTTTCTAGAGCACAGACATGGATTATATTCTCATAACACATATATAAGCGTTAGAACAAAGGTTTGTATAACCCAAGATTATAAGGATTACTATGCGCCACAATATATTGGACTGAGGCATAAAATATTGTAATTTTAAATAAAAGTAGTCCAATTGCCTAATTTAAATTTTAAAACTCGTTTTCAATTACAATTTTAAAACATTAAAAATATAATAAATTATACGTAAAGTAATTATATAAATGGCAGTATCTGCGATGCTGATTCTCGCTTTGTCCATAGTAGAATAAAGAAAAATGCACAAGAATTAGTTTTCATCATGTTGAGAAGACGTATCGAAAATTTGAAAAGAAAAGTCTTTAGTGAGACCCTTGAAACTGGCATTTTAATAATTTTCAACAAGCATACTATTTTACAAAAATCTTTCATATAAGTCGTACATAGTGAGTATATTTTTTTCGTTAAATTTTATTGAAATTTTCAAAACATTCTCCTATCTTTAAGTATCGTTCCAATGTGCATTGTTTTTACACGCGTACGTAACTAAATCCTTGTTTGTATTTGAGTTAAAAAAGAAAAAGTTTTATATGAAAAGAGTTATTGTATTGCTTTTTATAAATTTATACTTGACATTTTTTCCTTGTTATTATCATTGTTTTCTCTGTCAGTCAGTTCAAGGATAAAAGTCCAACACATTATGTTTATTATTACATTTGTAATTTATTAAAGTACGCATCTTCAGGTAAGATATTGTTGAACTTATTTAAAGATAAAGCATTAATTGTGTTCTTCTTCTAAAGCAGAACATTTACACTTAGCAGCAACAAGCACATTCACATCTCAGCGAAGAAAAAAGAAATACAAAATTTAATTTTTCAAATAATTTTCTTTTAAAAATTTAAAAAAATCTTAATTATATTTACTTAGTATTTATAAAAGACAAGAGATTGTAGACAAGTTAATATGATTTATATTTTTTAAAAATTCTTAAGATTGAGATTTTATTAGAAAATAATAGGGTTCCGAGCAAATACTTCGTTAAATTATCATTACAGATTGAAAGAGTTAGTTCAGCTTACAATGTATAAATAGATAAACTACTAATGTGTACTATTTGACACATCCGCAAAAAGCAAAACGACTATAATTGGAAGGAGAAAAAAATAAAATGTTTTTGTTGAGATAACCAACATTTATTTTATCGATAAGTCATTCTGAAATTTTACACAAACCAAACAAAAACAAAATCGTCACTTCCCACAAATGTGTTTACTGTGCTGATATAAACCCCCGTCTCTCTCTCTCTCTCTCTCTCTCTCTAAGTATGTATATATCTCTTTTTTTTTTCTTTTATATGTGTGTGCGTGTGCATGCATGGGTGCATAAATAGTACACTTCACCAAAAACAAGTAAAAACTGTGCTGCAATGTGGCTTGTTAAATACCCCACCACTTCACTCAATACAGTTTCTAGTTTCTAACATAGACTATATCTTGTTTCTTTCCTTGCTAACTCTTATAACGGATGGATCTGAAAATGTGAATTAACGTAATCGTAAGTTATCAAATTTAATCTTTCAATCAAAGATCTCAACTTTCCTCAATTCCTTTCGCCATAAGATAGTACACATTAGACTTAGTTGTTATATATAAAGACTTACTTTTCATAGGAATCCTTATATGTGACGGAACTCGGACAAATGCTCATAATTTTGTAAAACTATTGTTTATATCAAATTACTATGTTGAACTAATTTTTACCAGGAAATAGTAAAAATTAAATAAAATTTTTACCATATCAAGGCTTACTTTTCGTAAGAACGCTTACATGGGAAGCGGTTTAAAAAATGGTCACATCCGATCTAAACTTTCCATATTTATTTTATAAGCTGTACTTTCTATTGATTTTTGTCAAGAAAGTTTAAAAATTGAAATTTTTTTTTGTATAAAACCTTTTTTTTTTTGGCATAGAGTGCGCTATGTAAGAAGTGGTCATAAAAATCGTCGGATCGAAGTCATTTTCAATTTCCCTTCTTAGGCCAAAGCACAACAAGACAACAGACAAGCTTGTATCGTTTTGTTAATTTCGGTCTGGATTTCTCTTCAGAAATTACATGAATCGCGTTTGTCCTGCGATTCATGACATTGACGATACAACCAACTCCTTTTTTTAGTCTCGACTCTCCTTTCTATTTTATCTTTTCATTCCCTCTTATTGCTCTAATAACATTATAAGTAATTTTTCTTTGAGAATTTTAACATTTTTCAACAATTATTTTAATTTTTCAGAACCCGCACTAAGTCTTTTATTTGTTGAAAAATTCTTTTTCATTTGGTTAATTATTTTGTTATCAAAAAAATCGAAACCGAAGAATATCTTATTAAAAATTGATGTCTTCGCTTTTGCGCCGTTACTACGACCAAGCAATTTTCATGGTTATTCTTCATTTTTATTTAGTTTAGTTAGTCAAATACTGTCTATATACTTTAAGGTATAGTTGTAAATAAAAATTTTATAAAGACTTCAATAATTCATTGTGTTTAGTTTGTGTTATTGATGTGTCCAAGACTATTGTGATTAAAAGTTATGAACACTAAAAGCCGTATTCGCGGCAACTTCATAGAGGTGTCACAAGTTCAAAAGCACTTCTTTAGAGAATTTCGTAACTTACCAATCTTGTTTGATAACAAAATTGTTATTAAAGAGTTTTATTGTGAATATTGCTGCAGAATACCAAGATTGATACAAAGTTATATAAACTATAACAAGAAGTATTCTCTTGTGACTAACGGCTATAAGTTTTCTTCGTTTATCGTGATATTGTACGCTATGAATTCATCCAAAGGATTAAGAGAAATATTACTTGAGCCTTACGCTTCATTTGCCTGAAGCTACTGACCAGATTTATTTATTCGACAAGCTCCTTTTGAATTCTACCCATTTTTCGAAACTTAAGTACTTCCTGTGGCATCGTTTGAAGCGATAAAGCCCTGTTAATCAAAGAACGAGATAACAAAAATCAAAATATCTATAGATTATAGTGAATGAACATAATAAAGGCGGCATATTTCTAGAACCACATAAAACTGAAAGATTTTTCAATAAGAAAAAGCCATTTGGGGAATCCATTTGTGGGAAATTTAGAATAATTGTATTATATCCAAGAGCTAATGAAATCAATTTGGAATAATAATAAGCTATGTGTGCGTGATTAAAAACTCTTACTACATATTATGTCTCATGAGGATGCGACCTGTTTGGGTTGCTAGGCTAAGTTAGTTAGGCCAACTATAGTTTTATAGTTTAAAGTTAATTGTAAGCATATTCTAAGTAAAAACAAGTCTCAAAGGATCCCATGGGAAATAAGCACATGCCCCAATGACGACTGCATGCGATCGTAAAGCAATACGAATAATTATAATGAAGAATATATGAGTTATAATATTACAAGCAGCTACGCATACTGCGATTCAAGTTCGACAATTAAAAAAAAGAGTTAGGCACTTTATAAAATGATGAAAAATAAAAATTTACAAAGTCTTACACTGGCAAAGAAACGATATATAAATCGCTTTGTTGCAAATGAAAGATTTATTTTGTTAAAAGGTTTATCGTTAGCTATTTTCTACATTTTTTCTACATTTTTTTTCTACATTACACGAACTAGTATCTATTGCCCTAATGTATGGAACGTGTTCCGACAAAAAGACTCATATCATCCAAAATTAGTACAGCAAATATAATCTATATGTCAAATTTCTATTCTGGTCCAATATTCATTATAAAGTTCTAAAAATGAGACATTTTTTGTATAAAAATGTTGTATTGGAGAAGGTTCAAACAATAGTTGCACTCCATTCGAAGCTTTCACATTCATTTCATGTTTCAAAATATTATTTTTAGAGCTATAAAAAAAATAGAAATCTTTCCTCATACTTCCACTTTTTCAGACTAAAGCGTTGCATTGGAAATAGTCGTAAAAATAGTCCCATTTAAATCGTCTTTTATTCGGACTCATTCAGTCGTTGATGAAAACATGTCAATATATTAAATTTCATCAAAATATCTCGGAAATTTTGACCACTCGATTAAATGGAAAGGTATGTCCGCACAGACAAACTCGAGTCAGAAAATTATTTCAAATTGATTGGCATAATAAAAGGTTGTTCTCTTTTTAATCGTTCTACGTCTTGCGTATAAAGGCATAAATTTAAAATAAATCTTATCGCAAACGACTCAATATATATTTGTTATATTATGCAGCAACTGTTCAACCGAACTCGAATTTTCTTGAAGAATATTTAAATCAAATTTTCAATGATTTTTCAATGATTTTTTTTCACTTTTTCAACATTCAAACATTTTTCAATTTCGTCGTATACGAAAAACATGTTGTATTTGTCAATTATTAACATTGAATAACGAGTTTGAATTGAATATTTTCTTCAAAGGTTTGCAAAAGAACTTCATCAACGTTTAAGGCCAAGAGGAATATAATAATAACGAGACATATTCGTCATATCGCAATATCTTTGACGATATAAGTAATTTGTATTCAGAACGTAGAGGGAATGATAAGAAGACTTGTCATCAAAATTTCGTAAAGTATTCTATTATCTGCAGTAATCCAACTTCTTCGCTTATCAATAAAGAGAACATTTAAACGATTCATATTGCAAAACGGCAAGTATTGAGCTAAACATATGATGTCCTAGGTTCTAGTTATATTTTACATATGTTATTGAAACAAGGTTACTAAATCTGGACCACAAAGCGGTTAACCGTATATAATCGAAAAACTACATGAATATCAGAACAAAATTTTAGAAATGTCTGTTGGTCGATGAACAAAAATTCATATTTGAGATTGAAGACTAATTTGAATAACATAGATACATAATATCTTGAACGCATTTCTAGTAAATTCTTACAAATATTTATCAAATGTTAAATGTTACTTTCTTATTACTAAGTGTAGTGCATTAGCGCCATGCATATGCTTTAGCTATTGAAATGAAGATTGTGGAGATCTCGGAGTGGAGAGTAAAATCAATTTTAATTTCATTCTAGTCAAATTATTATATCTCGTATAAGGTAATGTGTACGTAATATCCTATAATGATGCTTCTTAGAAGCCATACACTATCAGCCTAAGCCACCCAGATAAGTGTCCTTTCCAACTTGCTGCTCTTTCATTATTTATTTAAATGTACACACACATACATTTATTATGTGTAAGCATCAACGCACATTGAGAAATTTTCAATTCCAGTTATAGAATAGTAAAAAATCGTGACTGGTTTTGGTTGTGACATTAAGCCACGAACCTAACGACGATAGCAAATATGTGAAGCAATATGTTTTGATATCCTCCTTCTCTTGTTCAATTACTTATATCTTGAATTTTTTCTTTTCTTATATAAGAATTTGGGAAGCTCTTGAAATACTAATACATACATATAAGTGTGTAAATATGTTTTATACATATTCGCCTTCTTTTTTTACGCTTTCAGAAATGTTAATAATTTTTGTATATCCTTTTTTAGGTCTATTCATTCGTAAACATGCTGATAAATGTGTGTGCGCGTGTTCAACTTTTCAACCCTTTCACTTGTCAGCTTAGCTATTTTTCAATAAAACTGTTCTCCAGAACACGCACGCATATACCTAAATGCACACATTTACGCATACAATGCAATAACCTTATTGCAGAACTTGTTTTCTTGCTATTATTATTATTATTGTTGTGTTCGTTTTTGCACGAGCATCATCTTCTCATATAGAATTCTCCTCGCCTACAGAATACTATTTTATCCGCTTACAAATGAAGTTAAATATAACTTAATGCATGTTGTTGTGCAATATTAATGACTTTTTAGTTAATATTGCCGTTGTTGTAGTTGCCATTGCTGTTGGCATTATGTTTTTGCGTTTGCGTGTGTATGTGTGTGTGTGGCTGTGTGATTTTATGGTTACATTTTCTTCATCTGCTTTTCTCGTTCATTTTCTTTGCGTACATGTCACAATTTTATAAATGACATGTTTATAGGATTATATGTGCATTTATCGCGCGCTATGTGCATCGTATAAAAACGTGGAAGTGGAAGGAAATTATCAACTATAAGTATATTAAAGCGTCTCAAAATAGGGCAATAAATGCATCATACAGCAATCCTTATATGTATGTAAAAGTGAACATACAGTTGAGAAGAATGTTTGCGGCAAGGTTTTAATGTTAATCGTTTCATTGAGATGATATTGAAAGAGAAAAAATAAAATCAAATCAACAGACATTTATTGAATGTGTTGTTAAAACCGAAAATTGCAAATTTACAAAAAAGAAAAAGTCAAGAAATTGCGTACATTCTTTCATTTATTCATTACTTATAATGAACTTTAATGCACAGCACAGCAGGTTTTTCTTTAAAATTTCTCTTCCTAAGCTTATTGCTTTAATTAAACATTATATAGATTAAATATAACGTTTTGAAATTCCAATCCCGTGTATTTATGTCCAGTCATCCTTCTAAACGTCCGCCCAGCCGTCCATTCACATTTCTCTTATCCTTTAACTTGACCGTCTATTTAATTGTCCACCCATTTTCCTTTTCAGTCGTACGTTCAATCGTTCGTAAGGCCGTTTATACATGCGCCTAACTGTCTCCCCCTTCTTCTCGAAAAACTCACCCACCCGTATATACTTGACCAATCATACGTTCGTTCAATCATTTCCGGCCACTTGTCGGCCGTTCGTCTACACTTCTGTCTATCGCCCATTACTCAAACGCTCACGTACTTGAACAACGAATAGAAATTTGAAACAGTTTCTTATTATTCGCGCTAAGCGGTAACCTTTAAGTTGTAAAAAATATGGATCTAAGATCTAGTAAAAGTGTGGAACCATCTAGAGCTGAGATACAAAGAAAGTCAGCTTGCCGATATGTTCACAATTTGTAGAAACGATTTGTGAGGTCCCTCGCAGAAGAACATAAACGTTTCTCGGCTTTCTGGAAAATCACGAAAAAATATCAATCATCAACAAATTTAAAAGAAAAAATTTCAAAGGTGCTTTCGATAAATTTTAGAAAAAACATTCCAAATTATTCCTTAAGTTCTTTTTTTTTCATTAGTAAAGTGTAGACTAATTTTTCATTACTGTTGTATCTCCACAAAGTATCATCAAAGCTCACGTAAAGCGGATGTAAGTTTGATCAGTAAGAGTCTATATCGATATAACTCAGTGGACTTATCGGTCGGTTGAAAATTGTACCATTAACCGAGATTGAGAGGTGAAATTTTGTCAATATTTGTATGTTCACGATTATCTCTAAATTTCGTTCATTCGCCGAACTAAAAATTTCGATTTCACTTTTTATAAATTGAAATGAACAAAAGAATACTGTTCATCCATTACGAAAACTGTAGAAGTATAATTTATTGCTTACAGTACATTTTTTATAATTAAGAACCAAAACTCTGAAATAATAATCTAAAGTATTTTGTTGAATGACTTTCCAGCGTTTTTGTAGTAATCGCGTATTTTTATCAGTTATAATCTTCTATTGTCTTTAGTTAACAGCATTAATTGTAAAGTATTTTTATTTAAGCGTTATTCATATTTGCCTAATATGGCTGGCGAATTCCTCAGTAAAAAAAAAAAAAAAAACAGACTAGCGATGCTTGAGGAAACTGGATTATCAGCAAACAATATTTCTGATAGAAACTTCCACAGTTTTCTATTGGGATTTTAAGAACGACATTAACATTAATGCGATCGAACTCACGGCTAAATATTTTACTTTTATCAGTTAGCATAAGCCCGATTTTTTTTTGACATCGAACGCAATACATGACATGTAAAGTTTCTTGATATATCGTCCCATCTTAGCTTTTGATTCTAAAATGATTAGATTTCGATACTTTTTGTCGAATTTATAAATAGAAATTCATTCGAATAAATAGCCAGGGTTTGTCAAACGGTTTAAAATTTTTTTGAAGACTTAGATTCTTTGGTATGTCATGATTGCTTAGTCGATTTTTGTTTGAAAATTTTCCATTTTGGCAAATTATTTTCAAAAATGTCAATTTTGAGTTTATTGTTAAATTGAAAAACTCAAGATAGTATGGTTAAAACTTCATTCGTTTTACATATATAAGTGTAAACTTTTACAAAATTAAATAATTTCTAAAAACTATTGAGGAAAAAGACCTGTTAATATTATTTTAAAATAAAATTTACAAATGATTTCATTCTAAATTAGTCTGATAATGCACATAAAATTGTCAAAGATTTTAGATAATATCTGAATAACAATTTACTTTCAGCTTTTTTTATGTATTCTTTTAAACAATCTTAATTGATTTCTGTGTTAAGGGTTTTTTACAAATTCTTTAAAAGATTACAAAAAAACATTTCTTTTTATCTACTCTCTAAGATGAAATTTTAGTTTATTGCAATTTAATCAATTTCTTATTTTGTTTTTAATTTTTTATCATCATATAGTTTTTTGAACAAATTTCTGAGAGCAGTTTTGCAATAAGATTTTGTATATATTACCAGTTGATCTAATCAGGCTGCAAACGAATTGAATCCGCCACTTGTGGCGTCTGGCTTTTATTGCCAACTGAATGCATAAATAAGTAGGATAAGAAGTTTATTTTTTGTTTTAGTTCACTTTATCTTTAGGATACTCGTTGAATTTATTTTAAAAAAAAAACGGAAATTAGTTCTTTTCAAACTTTTAAAATTTCCACATGAAACTCATTAAAATTCGTATACAAATATCGCTTGCTAAATTTGCACATCGGCCGCGAGCTTAATTCACTTGCTTTTTATTTTTGATGAGTTATTCCTTTCCTTTATAAGTAAATTAATTCACTGCACAGCATATATTTAAATTTTCTATGGAAGTATTCACAATTCGTAAGTATTTTTTTAAATTTAATTTAATTCTTTTTTTTTTCAATTGTGTATTTGTCTATTTAGACGACATCCGGCTTAAGCGTTCACATCCTAGCCAACGCATGCTATGCGTTGTTTTGTTTAAAAATGAAAATAATACAAATAAAACATAGCCAACCAAGTAAGTCCTTGGTATTCATTGCACATAAACTTGAGATTTTCAAGTGCTTGCTGACGTCACCAGATTAAAAACTACGCGTAATACTCAATGGAAAAGCTTTATATTTTTGGTTCTCTTAATATGCTCTTTCCTCTCTTTTTCTTTGCGCGAATATTATATTTGAAGTTGTGGTCAATAGAGAATAAAAGGTGAAATTCAAATTGTTACTCATCTCTCTAGAGAGCACAGTTCTTTCTCTCACTTAATTCTCTGTAGAGAGCATGGTGTGGAATTATTTTATTATTATTAATCTTATTATTTTTTTTATCTCTACCACTATCATGAGTGATGGAGTTAGTTAGACATTCTTGTTAGAACAGCTCTACGCTTCCCTAACGGAGACTCCATAGGCTAAGCCATAATAAGATTCTAAGTCGATTTAGTTATGGCGGCACATTCATTCATTCGTCTGTTCGTTATCCGCTTATGATTATTGGTCTTTTCGTTCGTATATATGCCCATATCTCCCTTTTTTCGACATAATGTTTGTCGTCTGCTGATGCTAATAAGCCTGAGGTCGAAAACTGTACCTTGTCCTCTTTGGTTTGGTTTGAATTTAATGAAATAAACGTGACATGTTGGTCTTTCAAATGTCCACAAAGAAGTAAGAGGCAAAACAAACTCTATAAATAATTTATCCACGTTATGATCCAGTGTATAGATTAAAGAAAAAAGTTCATGGCGTCTTTTCACCAAATTTCAAAAATTCAATATTCTTTGAATAAATTATGGTAAACCAAATATGAGCCCTATTGATCGATAATCGTTTGCCCTTTTTTCTGGTAAATCGTTATGTGTGTTAACTCCTGGGATTTTCCTCGAAAACTTACATAGCTTTCTTACTTTTATTCCTTTTTATATATAAAACAAGTATCTGAATAAGTTTCAAGTTACTCTTCCAAAAATGAAACTTAATAGACAACGGAAACCTTAACAATGTAACCTAAGGTAACACAAAAATTATTGAGAAAAAATACATTTACGAACAATAGTGGCTAACAGTACTCTTTCAATGACCTTTTTTTAGTTATCTCAGCATTACATATATATCTGTACTTACTCTACGTAAAACAAACTCACTTACATGCCTTGAATAATAAACAAGTAAGAGTAATAAGGCTAAGACCGAACATTTTATACATACTACAGTCATCTTTCAAAAAAAAAAAAGAAAAAAAAAACGAAATTTTTATACTCTAAGACAGAAGGAAGATTTTTCGTTTAATCGATACGGTTTGTTTTCAATATCAATCTGCGTGCAAGAGGTTTTAAAGTTTTTGCCAAATTTAAACAGATTTAATTTGCGACCAGGAGGAAATCAGATGGACGGACAAACGGACACATGTACGCCCTGAAATCGATACAAAATTTCATACTTATCAAAAATATGTATACTTTGTAGAGTTCCTCAAGTTTACTTCCTTATACGTTGCAAGCAAAGTGAGAAAATGAATATACCTTCAATGATGGTTATAAAAATAACGAAAAAAATGTTTGTTGTAAGATAGGCAGCAACACTCCGGAAACGGAAGCAAAAAATTTGAAATAAATGCACAAATATTACATAAGTTTTAGTAGATAGAATTTTGAATATCAACCTATTACGCTCAGAGTATCTGTCAGCTAACAACAATGTCTGACAAATGCGGGCTTTAAACTACAACTGTAATGTGCTATAGAACCGATATTTAAAGTTAAAGTTTATTAACTTGGAGAAAATCAAACTGAGATTTATTACGTATATACACAAATGTATAATTGCAATAAGGATACGTGTCTGAACATCCAATACAATGAAGCATGACCTATACCTGCCAGTATACAGATATCATACAGAATCAATCAAATATTCAGTATTCATCCAATTGCGATAGAGGTTTTACGTTTATCTACACATCAATGTGTTACAAACGGAATGATAAATGTAGCATCCTTTGTTGATGGGTATATAGAACGTTTTTTCGTATAGTATTTTTGTAGAACATTTTCTGTAACCATTTGGGATAAAATATGTATACGTGTTATTAATTTTTCTTTTTTCTTTTTTTTTTTTTGTCTCAACAAGGATTAATTCACGGCTACTTCCAGGTTATATGAAAATGAAACGTCTAAAATAAACTTAAAGGTTCCTGGTGTAAAAGTGTGCGCTTTAATCCCTTAAAACCATTACATAATTCACTTAGCCAAAGGTTTGCTTAGCGTTTTTTCTTACACCGACGCGTAAAAAGGCCAGAGCAAGTAATCTTTAAATTGCTTTTTTTTAAAAAGATGAGTTTTTTGTTTAGCGTTTTCTTTAATTACAAATTCGTAAAAATCTACTTACACAGCACTGTTTATAATGCTTGAAAATATACGTCTAATATTTTTTGTCTGCTTACTTACTGTTAAAGCTGTTAAAGTGGGATCAGATTTAGTAAATGAAATGTATTTAAAATGGCTAAAAAAAATAAGAACAAGAAAGGAGTTACACTTGCTTCGTTTGAACTTTTTTGCTACGATAAGTGATTTCACGATTTAGCGAAAATTCATTACTTCAACGCATTGGTCAGATATCGCATCTTATCTGTCGTATCTATTTCAAGTTATTTATGAAAACTTATTTCATTTAATGGCGAAAATATGTTTATTGATTCTTTTATATTTCAGTGAAAGATGCGCGTCTTCTAAAACACTACCCAAGTTAACTTGCTTGTCTGTTTCTCTATCTGGGATGCTAGGAAAAACGGAAGTTATTTTTTATAAAGTTCTATGTAACCAGTTCAAAAAAATTAAAAGCAATCTTAATCGTATTAGTCCTTTAAATATTAATTTAAATTTTCTTAACATAATGGCTTTATCAACGATATCTCTTCATATCATTAGATTTTAGGTTTTTTGTAATTGTTGGAAATTATTATCCAACAATTCTTAAAATGAATAGATTTAGAGTTTTAAAAGTTTAAAAAAAGTTCTAGATGCTTTGAAAATATTTAGAAGGTATTATGCCGACGAAACAATAGCATCATCAAAGTGATACAAAAACTTAAAATTTATTACGATAGTAATTGTAGACAAATCAATCAATCAATTCGAAAAATATCAACATAATTATAGATCTTATGCTAGACTATATATTCGACAATTTGTAGATACGAATGCAGTATCAAATAGAGAAATGCGGTTCATATTTTAAGCAATGATTTACACACATTTTTAAAATAAATTTTATAACTTTAAAATAAAAATTATCTTTACATTTTGAATACAAAAGATATGCAATTGAAATTGTCCTTGGATGTGAATAGATGAGTACTACTCTACTACGAGTTAAATTACTCAAAGACTGAATGTCTAAAGGCTGAATAGAGGTTGAAATAAACCCTTTACAGTTATGTTCACTTTTCTAGCAACTGGCGGTTAGTAGGGTTTAAACCAATCTCTTCTGAGTTCCAAAGGCTTTATATAGAATAACAGCCTTTTTCCACTCTTGCTCCCTAGATTATATTAATCATAATAATTTTTCCATTTTCTTTGCCATTTTTCAAAGTAAAGTACAACATTACCAAATCCTTACAAGTCAAAAAATCATATTCACCTTTGCCGAATCTTTTATATTCACCAAAAAATTAAATATTGATACTCTATAATATTGGTTAGGCGTGGCAGATTTTTTTCAATTTTTATGGAATATCGTAAAAATTAGTATTGTATAGTTTACGAATAATGAACACAACACGCCGAAAGCAGAGGTGTCTTTAGCTTATATTATACCACAGGCGTGTACTAAGACATATTTGGCCCATTTTCTGTACCATACGAGACGTGTAAGGACGCTTCTACCAACTTTGATCCACAGATCTTAATTGTTGCGAAATGGAAAATGGTTACTGTATTCATTCCACAAATAAGCAAACAGGGATTGACAAACGGACGAACGGACACGTCTAGGTGAATTCTGAATTTGATACTGGACAAAAGATTATACACTTTATAGGGTCTCTGAAGCATGTTTCTTGATGTAAAAGATGTTTTTACAAAATAATTTATATACATATATTAATTGATATTTTCATTTTTGCAGCCAGGAAAATGTTTATCAGATGCTTTACACAGACGGACAGATGGTTAGACGGACATACTTAAATCGATTCTAAATTTGAAGAGCACCTCTGTTTTCGGTAGCAAAAAAAAAATGCTTATTACTCATAAACCATGGCAGATAGATCTACAAAAATTTCCACATATATTGCACTAGCTATCCTGTGGCCTTTGTTTAAGAATTGACCACGCCCCTACGATATAACAGAATATTGGAATTAAATTGTTTGTTGAAACGTTTGTAATTTTAAGAATAATTCTCCAGAAGTCCCGTAAAGTGCATATTTTCTTGATCAATATGGAATTCGGAATCCATATATATATATATATATGTATATACAAGTACATATTGTGCATTAGATATATTTTTCTTGGCGACTTATTTTTCGGAAGTCCTGTTGATATGTAACATACACTTCCGTAGCGTATGCTATTATAAATAAATACGTGCATTAAAAGCGCATCCTTTTCTTAAAAAAAATTTTTTAATGATTTATTTACTTATGAAAGATGATTTATTTATTTACTTATTAAATCGATTTATTAATGATTTATTTACTTATTAAAGATCAACAGAATTATGTGAAATGGTTGGCATCAAAAATTTCAACCGTAGAGATTTTTTTAAATTTTTTTTTTTTTTTTTAAAACAAAATAAACAAATATACTACAATCCATTCCAGGAAATAAGAATAACAAAAAAGACAAAACAAAAAATCGTAATAACCGAAAGCAAATTCATGCCAATACTTCTCTCTCGGAAACCAATACGCTTTTAATGATTACACGAAAATAATAGTAATCTGAATGAAGCGAACCAAATACAAAAGAATATTTATTTATAATATTTATATACTTTTCAAAATAAAACACTAAACAAACAAAAATAAATCTATTTTATATTCATTGCATTCATATTTTGAAACTCTATCGAGTATACACCTTTTGAATAGTTAATATCGAAATTTCTCTAATAATGAAATTTGTACTAAATTAAAACAAAATTTTGCTAATTTTCAATAAAGACTTTTATTACTATTATTCTCAAATAACGGTCGATTACAAATTATTTTACACAATAATATCTATTTAAATAGTCTTAATTAAAGGCAAAAATTATGTTTTGTTCAGCAATTTTAAATTGTTATCGATGCGGCAACTGATTAGTATCAGTAGCACTCAGATTTCGTTTTTAGATTTTGTTGTTAAGGTTGCTGCAAAAATCTATATTTTAAGACAGAAATTTCACCAAACTAGAAGAGTGATTCCAACGACTTACGCAACACTAGCTTTATAATATTCATGACGCGCCGAGTGGCGTTACATTTGGTTAGAAGAAAGGATAAATTTTATATCGAAAATATGGTATAAAATTTAAGAAGATTAGAGCGACAATTTTATGTTTCGCGAGGATTTGAATTCAGAAAAAAACGAAAAAAAAGATTTCTCATACTGATGTGTCGAATTTTATTCTCTACACTAGTACGATCCTAAGGCTACTATACTTATCTACGCTTAACCAGCTATGACTTCAAAACAAGGAACTATTTTGGTCCACACAAGACTAGCAGATAAGAAACTCAACTATCAAAGCACCATACGTAGGTTGAGTTCCTAGTCCAAAGGACCATACTCTTAATAAGGGATGATGTAGGGCTGTAGCTCTGTAAAGGCATACAACTCCCAGTCAGAAACTGTAACCATCGTGTCTATACACCTATAGGAGATATACCTTAAGTGACTGTTCATAAAAAGAGCCATTAATTGTTTTGTTAGGACAAACTTTTCACGCTTACCTGCCTGAGTTTCTATTTTTATCTAATTAAATTTAATTACTTAGATTAGTCGGCATTTACAGGTGTTCGATGTAGTTGCTAAACGTAGCTGTCATTTGGCGAACTGTATCAACGATGTTTTAATTTACAAAAGTGTTTACTTTCTGTCTTAAATTTCCTTAGTGTTAATCTTATAATACACATACGAATGTATTAATTAATTAACTTAATTAAACTTATAATGCGATCAATTTACTTAATATTATACGTATTATAGTATCTTACTAATATTGTGTAATTATTTTTGTAAAAGAAAAAACATAATAATTACATTTTTTAGAAAATCAAATCTTTCCTTCTTTATTAAAGTTAAATTCAAATTTCGTAATACTGACATGTAATGGAATTAGAATTTAATGAAAACATTTCAAAGAAAAGCCTATATTCGTTAAAACAAAATTTTAATGATTTTATAAAGCAAGAAAAGAGTAATCTTTCAAAATCAATATAAGTACGAGAAGAAAAGTAAGTCTCAATATTGTGTATGAAAGCCTTATGGTACGAATATTAAATACATAAATATGAAATTCTTATACTGAAATATGAAAATTATTTGTAATGTCTATCTTGTCATGTCGTTTGTACGTACACCAATCTGTGCTGTACGTATATCTTTGCTACATTCAACTTTTCATATATATACACACACACACACATTTGTATACATTTTCGTAATAAAGTTACTATGGACTGATTCGTGAATAAGTGCGCTAAAGTTATTTGAAATATCAGAATAACCAAAGGACCAAGGAACAAGCCGGTACTTATTTTGATCCCACAAACATATTTGAGTTATCATACGTATTGAAATGTACTTAGCAAGTTACTGCCAAGTTATTTGGGATAGACAAACTCTAAAAAACGATCACAAAGAATAACTGCATTCGAAGTCGATACAGGTAATGGTTGGCAACGTCAGCCATCAAAGGAAGGCTATCGGAAGTAATAGATCGCTTTTGTTTTGTCTAGTATTTGCTTCTTCTGCCAATTACTAAGTAAGAGTTAAGCGTGAAGTCGCGGAAGTTTAACCACTTGTCAATGTTATTACTTGTAAACGTTAGTAGTGGAATCAAGAACTTAGCCGCGAAAGATTAACTACTTGTAAACGTCAGGCGTTCAGTCACGTAAAGTAAAATTATTGGAGCTAAGAATAAAAAACGAGCGTTAGAACTATAGTTTTTTAGGCGGCTATTATATTTTGGGAGAGTGCCTATGTACCCTCTATAAAATGAAATCAAATAGAGAAACCCGTAAGTAATAGGTTTAAGTGTCCGGTTCGGAATGGAAATGTGATACGGCGATAGTCGATGAGTGGTACTTGTCCATAACACAACAGGTGTTAGATTTAAAATGTTTGTATATATAGATAGTCGTAAAGGGAAGAAATCATAAAACTGATCTCATATTATTATTGATATGGAGAACAAAATGAATTGTGGCAGAATAATTGTTTACAGTTATGACTACTGTTCCTCTTCACGTAAGGCTCTTACTATTAAAGTCCCGAAGACCAACACATATTAGTTTGTGAAGGAAACCTAGCAGCCGATAGATTAACCGCAGTCAGCACCAGACATGGGATTTCAATATCTTACAGGCATCAAAATAAATTTCGCTTTGAGTCTTACACCTTTCTAAATTTTCAGAAAAAATTATTCTATAATACAGAGCCTCTGGTTACCAAAATTATAGTTAAGATAGTGACTGCTTACAATTTGTTCTACGATGTAATGCACTTCTCTAACTCGTTATAACCCGAACTGTTGTAAATATTTTATGACGGAAAGAAGCAAACGAACTCTTTATCTTCTCTTAGAAACTTCCTAGTTTCTAGTTAGAACATGAAGAACTTTAACTTTTTCCCATGTTATTAAATTTTAATTACGCTGAGATTTAAGCTCATACTTCAAAGCCTATTTCCTCCATATTTTCTTCCTATACTTAAAAAAAAAAAGAAATATGATTATCGCATCGCTTACCAAAATAAATCAGAAATAATCTATTTATACATTCTCTGCCACTTCCTCCCTTACCTAAGGAATGCCAATAAGCATTGTTATGACAAAGGCAGACCCTTCGTGGTAATAAAAGAATACGTGATATGTTTATATGGTTTCGTTAGAACTAACATTGCTCCTGTTTTGATTTCCTTTCTCACTCTTCTATTTCTTCCTCGCTCCCTATCCTTGTCTCTCCTCTTGTACCGTTTTTCTTTTTCAAAACAATAATTGTTTTATTCTCTCAGGCAACGGAAATTCTAAACCATATATATTTTATAATAAAAATAAAAAAAAAAAGTTCATATCATTCGCACCAATAGCACCCACTAACATGTGCATTCTGCACACGAAAACATTATTGTAGAAAAGTTGCTCTTATGAATTCCTTATGAAATGTAATGATTAAAAAACTTCTTACATTACAGGAATAATAAAAATTACGAGTTAGAAATAAGTTCGTTACATTATTACATGAAACTTTTTCCCAAGAAATATCCATAATTTCCTATTTATAGTATCGATTAACTGCTTATAAAATATGAGCAGAGGAAAGTAATATACGGTTTGAATAAAATTTTTTAATTAGAATACATATTATATATCATATACTGTATCATATTGTTACGATTACTGCTTTTGCGTACTTTTTCTTTAGACAAAGTCCGCGTATCGCTAGATCTCGAAAAGCGTAGATTTTATTTACAATTACTTCGTTTATGAAATAATATTTACAATCTCGATGATTTTCACAACTTATTAAAAGGGAACAATTTATTTTTACGCTCAGCTGATTCTGCTAATACCTTTGTTTTTCATTGACAGCTGCAAAGGTGCCAGATTGTGCAGTTTTCGTTGACAGCTGCAAAGGTGCCAGATTGCGCTTTTCAAAATCTAATTTTTATATAATAATTAAACAAATCAATTAGAAGTTATGCTTTAATAATCCGTTTTATTTATGTATACTTAAAGGTATTATTTTTTATTATTTTATTATTAATTGATTTTCTTATTAAAGCTTATTCTTTAAATTTTCATTATTATTTGACTTCTTTATATGTAAAATACGTTTCTCAACAACAGATTCTGAATTGTTCAGCAACAATTTATAGGTACTCTTAACATTGAAAGTTCTTTTATATCCACACGATTTACATAGTAACTGAACTTGACCAAATTCATCCGTTGAGTTGCGACCTGCATTGAGATATCTGTTTTAGTATTCAGAACTTACACAATTGATCAAAATAGGCTCCTGAGCTGACCGATAATGCATACAATACTTCTTATATTTCGTACTATTCTTAGTCTAGCCGTTTTACTTTAGCAATTTTGCATATTTTTTCACTACAAATGCAACTATGATGGTAGATTCACCTTATGATATGGGTTGTATTTGGAGCGCATTGCACATATAAATATTAAACAGGGGTATGATACTAACGTCACAACTTAAAAAGAAAGAAAAGGAAACTGTTGATGATTTTTTTGACTTTTGAACTTTTGAACTTAACGAGGATGGAAGGACAAAATTAAAATATTTTCTTAATACAATTTTACATACGTAATCGTGCATCGATTCTATTACACATTCTTTGATATACTTGATGGAGCCTTAAATGCGTACTTCTATAGAGACATTTGAAAAATTTAAAATTTCATCACTTCAAGGTGAATATAAAATACAAGAGCCACGGTTTAAGGCGAACGGCTCTTATATAATAGGTCAAGAAAAATAATAAAATTGTTGTTAGTAGTGAGAATAAAAGTAATTTTTTTTTTGTTTATTTACTTTTGAGGAATAATTTGAAGGTTATATGAGAATGTAACTGTATATGTTAAGAATAGATGCTAAAAGAAGCGAAAGGTGTAATAACGAAAATTCTGTAAAATTGATTTAATATAACATCACATATATCACATTAGTTGATAGTCTGTTGATAAAATCTCATCTTAAATTCTTTGCATGTTTCTTCTTGACTTTCGTTTAAATGAGAATTATTTAATATTATGAAAAGCTTATAGACATAGCGAACTACTACTGTTACTTTTAGTACCACTTTGTATGAAGTTTGGAACTAAAATTGAAAATTTATTTATATAACTAAATTAATAACAATAATTTTTGTTATAAAAAAATAAGATTTCAATCTTAACACACATTTCCAATATCTGAGCAAAAATTTCTTACAAATACCTTATCTATGAGATATTAAAGAGATTGAAACATTACTTCTTTAACTATAAAATTTTTAATGTTTTCATTCAGATAAATAATTACGCGGTTGTAAATTTTTGATAAAACGAAAGCGAAACTTGTTTATTTATTCGTATATATAAGCCAAAGTGTTGTAGATATATCTTCTTAAGTTAGTTTGTAGAAATCGATAAAAATTATTTTGGGTTTTTAACTATGAATAAATTAATGTTTTCAAGAGTGTAAAATATATATCGAAGTATTTAATAATAATAATAATAATAATAATAACGATAGTATGTCTATAGAAAATTCAAACTTGTTAATAATATAAATTAAATTATATGGAACCGAAAGTACGGTTTTTACAACAATTTTTCTGACTTTATGTATACACACACACCTTTTAATATATATAAAATTACTAAAACGCTATGAAAATTATTCAAACTTTTTATTGTACACTTAAGCGTTTCAAAACACGGACGCGGTGTTAAAACTCTTTAATAAATAATAACAATGAAAAGTCTTTGCCACCACTCGTTTCTCATTAGAAGTAACTATAATGGAAAAATTCTATTTAAAAAATATCATAAAAATTATTATTAACAGCCACAATCGAGGCCATAATAAATGGAAAAAAAATAGTTTTTCCATAAAAGCGCAATCAAGTGTCACCGACGATTGAACGCACAAAAGAAACAAACGATTGTACGAATGTATACGAAAAAAAAAAGTGTTTCAAGAATATTTCTATTAAATTTTAATAAAATTTGCTCCAAGCATCGTTATGCTATAGTATAAAAACAAACAAATAACTTAGCAGAACGTAATGGTATACTCGCATTTGTGTTAGTAAAGGAAATTGCATTTTGAAAATTTTATGTTATGTTTACTTCCTTCTTCTCTTTTTTGTTTTTTTATTTTTTTTTTGTTTTTTGTTTCTTTCCTATACATTTTATCGGCTTAGCTTGGCTAAGTGGTGTAATTAACAAATTTGCTCTACTCCAGGTTTGAAATTCGAACAAAAATACTAAAAAGGCGAGTAACGAAAATGAAAAACAATAATAAATTTGTTTGCGACAACCAGGTATTTGAAAAGATGTTATAAACTTGTTAAATGTAAAATTTTTATTACAACTGGGAGTGCAAATGTATTTTTAACGTTCTTTTAGTAAAATTGAACATTTATTTGAAAAAAAAAACAAAACATTAAATTAAAATGTGTTTTCTTTATTGCTGGTCATGCTTTTTCATTCTCTTTGGTAAACTGAATGAATATCGTAACGAAGGGACAAATGGTGTTTTGAGGTTATTGACGCCATAAGCGTCTTAACTCTGCTTAGTTGGCAAAAAAAAAAAAAAAACAATCGACTTAAACAGGCGTCAATCGGTAATGCAGCACAATTGTAATCAAGGCTTCTAAAGTTCCTCAAAAAAGTTTGCAAATCTTCTGATCTTCATTGCGATTCAAGAAAAACTTATTTACTTCAATGAGTTTTTTATTTAATATGAGCTTTTGAAAACAATGTACCGATGTTCATTAAATTTTGTGTCATATTCTTAAAATATGGTTGTTGTTTTTTTTTTGATACAGAATTGCAGAAGCCGAGCAAAAAAATTATTATTTTGCTATGCTTTCGTTATATACTATGTCCTGTGTTACAGGGTATTGTAAGCTTGTTCACTTGCAACGCCGAAAAGGGTTTAAGCAAGACATGCCTTTTACGATACTGATCGATCTAAAATCATTTAAGTTTGTTTGTCTGTCTGTCCAATGTCTCCCCAGTATTTTTGTTTTCAACAAAAGTTGTCCAAGTTTGTTCAAAGTTGTCCATGCAAAATTGCTATGTAAAATGGATTTGAAGGGATAATTTTTAATGGCCATTCCCCTTATCACGCCCTATAGAAACAAAAAGAAAGAGTCTTTATATAACAAAAACTGGTAGAATCTAGTATTTCGATATGTAAAAAAAAATGTGCAAAATCTGGATCGGTTTGAACCGTTTTTGGATAACCTCTGATATAATTCTTCATATAAAAAGTACGTCTTTATATGGTAAAAAGGTTCAAGTTTTGAAAATGAATTGCACCGAATTTTGACCAAGTAAATCTATTTTTTGAGCAACACTATCATACGTTTATAATTAGTAAGTGAAGATTTGTGTATTAGGCAAAGTGGTGTAACTTATTCAACAGTCAGGCTTAGTTTTTATTTATTTTTATTTTTAAAGTGGTGAAATTTTTTTAAATTTTTTTACAATTATACTCCAACAAATATAAAAACCACAATATTAAGGAATCATTTCATTTTTTATCTAGATGGTTGGCAGGAGTGTATTCATTTTGTTAAAATGTTGACAACATTCAGAAGGAATCTTCAGATTATGTATACACACCCATATATACATATATACTAAATTGGTCTAGGCATTTCCGTCTGTGCATCTGTGTAAATGTGTGTGATAGACATTTTTCCGGTGCCAAATTTAGCAAATTTCATGCATGGTATCGATATTAAATATGGATTAAATCGATCAAAAAACCTTATTTAGCATAAATTTGATTTCTGGGTATTTGTGCATCAATCAGAAGATGGAGCCGATACAGTAGTAGTTGTGCTGTATGTTTTAAAAACATTTGCAATGCGCTTAGAAATTCTAAACATCATAAGTTTTGTATGCATATTAATGTATATAAATCTACATATACGTGGACATATATAATTTATATTTGTGTATATATGGATATAATTTTATATTTCGTTAAAATAAATATATTTTATGTTAATTTTAATAGAATTGTTTTCAATTAAATTTAAAACTTTTATTATAGGATTAATAAAAATATTTTAAAGGTTTATATATATATGTATATATATATGCAGACTGATTATAAAAGCAATTAGATGAAGGAAAAACTTCGTGATGTTTTTTTAAATAGATGGCTACAGGAACGTGCAAAATTTCATGTAAATGGATGGAGGAAGCATCGCCATCTGAAGAAAGACAATTCACATGTAAGAAAAATTACCATCGTAGCACTTGTTGATTCAGTTAACAATAATTGCTTCTTGAAAATAACACAAATTGCTGAAAAGATTCACCCATTTTACTGTGTCTTTTCGATTCAAAACATAATGCTTCCAAGACTTATGACAACAATTCGTGCTGATTGTGATTGAAGAGATTTAATCATAACCTACAGGTTGTGAATAATTTAGTCGATTCCGTTTCGGAGAATTCGATCTTAAAAACACACCCCAGTCCGCAAACTCATCTCTTTATAAAATTCTACCAAATATTGGCGAAGTCGAGTACTATTCCTCTTACCACACAGCGAACCGTTGACTGAAAAGCAGTATCGAGCATGAGGTTACATACAAAAAGAAATTCGAAATTTGAGTACAATATGTATTAAGAATGAGAAATTTTATGAATTAAATTTCTACCTCTTAGAGGTGTAAACCTGAATTCGCGAGACACCTATGATAACCATTTAGTTCAATTTTTCGCTTAGAAAATTCAGAAAATCTGTAGCATAATCGTTTTACAAGAAAATGAATAAATGACTATGGATCAAAATTATGTATATTTGATTTAATAATTTTCATTTAAAGTATAGAGAAATTTTATATAAACTTTGATAATAAAACGCTACAAACTTTTTCCTTTCTCTAATATAAAATAATTAGTAAAATGTGAGAACGTATGTAATAGAAGACCATTGCCTACATTTATGCATATTAATTTATACAGATTGATATCACTGAATTCTGAATTAAATTGACTCACTTAGTTTTAATTTGACAAATTTGATCAATTAAAATATGTACGATAAAAACAGCTTCAATGTTAATATTTCCGTAAATATTTTATGACATTTTTGCTATCAGCAACTTAGTCTGACTTTCGTATGAATTGTTTGAGTTTTATTCTCCTAAATAGTGGTAGTTGTCATCAGGGTATACGTAAGCTCTTCATGCAGCTATTTATTTATAACAGTAGTTGAAAGGGAAATAGCTTAAAAATATCTCGGTCTCAATAGCAAAATATTAGAATAATAGCCTGCTAAAATGCACAAATAACTACAAAGAAATCAATTTGTGAATTTCTTAAAACCAGTTAAAGTCGTTTCGGTTGGAAGGATGCACGATGAAGGGTATCCTTTATTTTCCAATGTCAATTTAAGTTAAGGCAACTATATCCCTCGCAATAGTTTAAAAGAGTAAAGCAATACTATTTAAGGGATGTGTAGATATCTCGAAAAGAGCTTTTAAATTGGATTAACTGCGCAGATGGCGCAATTACTAAGACATTTCTTCATCAGTTTTTTGAAAATATTTCCCGCATAAACAATAAAAATTTGCCGAACTGTTATTACCTAAAATTACGGCATATCCAACATTTCCTCAAAAGGTAATTGGAAGCATTTTGCAAAAATATTTATAAATAGTTGACGAATATTTTCGGACTCAGAAGCATAGAACATATGTTGGTTTCTAGAGACTATCGATCAAAAAAAGCTTTGGTTTATAGATAAAATCAAGCCTTTGTATAGCTAACTGCTCATGCAATAGCGAATAACAGTCAAACAGATGAGCAAGAATGTTTGAATCTTGAATGATAAGTTATGCTTGGGGTTTTCGTCATTAGTTCGTAGAACGCACGACAAAACAATTACTTACAGATGGTTCTTCATGCCCTTGCCGGATAATCATGGTCGCGATTAAATTCATTATAAGTATTGTTGGGGATGCGTTGTTAGAGGCTATGATTGATCAGCACAAATATCGTTGAACTATTTCTCACAGTTAATAGGAAATAGCACCATTAAAATTGCATTCTATTTTTTAGCCAAGATCAAATTTTGACTTCAATAAAAGCAAACGAAGTAATGATCGAATAAAAGGTACAAACTTTCTACTTACATTCTATATATATATTCACATCGTAACTATAAATTGCGTGTGTTGTATCTATTCCAACAAAAGGTTACAGAATATATTGCTGTCTAGCTGTCTAAAGATAATTCCAAGTCCAATTAATATCAAGTGGAATCGTCGTTGAGTTCAGCCACAATTTTCCTATTGGTTGCCAAAAAAATTTACACTTCTTATTACATTTACGTCTGCGCGTTGTAAGCACTCATTATGCACGCATTTAAGCACAAATATAGTGCTGATGGAACGTAAAGCCATGCTTAGGGAGCATGTTAAGCCTACACTTTTGCACAATTTTTAAATGAACTATAATAATAGATTAATTAATATTCGTTTAGGGCCGAAACTACTCAAGTATTTGCAGTTCAGGCAGGTTACCGACTATCGAAGGGAATCTTTATATTAATACTATCTGTATCTTGTTTTATAACCGATCGACAAAAAAAAAACTGTTTTTTACAAATTATACATTTTCTACAAAATAAATTTTACAAAAATAACAAAAAATGTTAAAAAAAACTGTATTTTTTCACAAAAATATATTTTACAAAAAAATATATGTAATATATGTAATAAAAAAATATGTAATATGTAATACAAAAATATTTTTATAAAAAAATATATGTAAAATATATACATATTTTTTTGAAAAAATATTTTTTTTTATTTGGTGAAAATATATCTTTTTTTATTGTTTTTACAAAAACATGTTCTTGAAGCTATTTTGAATACATTTTTGGTTACGTCAGTCCCATTTCGAAGCCTAATGTAAAGTCCTCATTTAAAAGTTGTACCAAGCTTTTTTTTTTTTAAACAAAAAAGCTCTGAAGAGTGAATGTCATGAATACAAAATCATTCAACAAGGGTAAATATCCTTTACTAAGGTTCCGAAATTCCCGCCCATCTTTTCAGACCTCATTCCTTTTTCACTTCTGAGTACACAACATGCATGAAATATGTCCAAGGATCAGAAATGGAAAAACATAATTGTATAAAATAAAAACCATAGTGTGAAGTGAATAGATCTCGATATGAAAATGTTTGACTTTTACCATGAGTTGTCGAATTCTATTCAATCATTCAATCAATTCATTCATTTTGTGTCATTAAATCTTTTTATGTTTTTATTATCTGGTTAGTTTTGTGTGTGATTAGTTCTTTTATTTACATTTTTGTTTATTATATTTCCATTAAATAATGTTTATATTAAAACAAAATAAAAAAAAAAACAAACAAAATATTAAAAAGTTTGCTATTATTTCCTCAAAGTAGGCTACAACAATAAATGAGATTTATGTTTCTTGTAAATCTTTTAAAATAATTTCTAGGTTTAACATGAAAGGAAGTGCTCTGGCAGCCTCAAAGCGTTTAAACATTGCATAATTTGAATTATAAGTTGAATGTGGATGGTAACGGTGGCGTGTTAAGCAGAGCTAATGTTTACAAAGTTTTGTACAAAGCTCCTTTATATAGGCAGTCAACAAGACCGTATCCAATGGGGATGAATTTTAACTGTCAGAGCCCCCCGCCAAATGAGTTTGAACGTAACGTGAAAATGTCTTCGTAGCATAAAAATTCTCCTACGAAAATAAAGCCTATTTGAATCAAACGCATAATCACAGTCTTACTTTAAGTGTGTAGGTAGCCCCCCTGTGAATATGGCCTTGGTATGCATATAAAAAAGTATACTAAGTAAAGAAGCGAAAAAAAAAATAGAAAATAAAAAATAAAAAATAAAAAAATAAACGAAAAAATACATTACATCTCGTACTAAGCCCTACAGTTCACTGTGTATTATGGCAAATCACAAGAAGCTGCTCTTCACTTAGCCTCCATTGCTGCTTATAAAAGGTTTATAGGTTATGTTTACATGAACTGCAAAACGCAAGAGCATGAAAACATGTTCGAATGATGAATTTTGCTTTTTTGCCTAGAACCGCCAAACAGATGATATAGTTTAGAAGAAAATAATGTTTTTTTTTTTTTTTATATATATTTTGATTCAATTTAAATTTAATTAAATTGACTTGCAAAGTAAAGAAAAATACGAAAGACGACATAGTATTGTTACATGAACAACTCTAACGTCAATGCAATAAATTTCTATTGATTTCTATACGCATTGTTCTCGATTTCTATGCGAAGCTTTTCTTTTCATGTTATGGCATACAAATCATCGACATTGATTATTATTATTATGATTATTATGTGCAAACATAGAGTTCTCATGTATACCCGTATACACATCATTCGAACTTTATTACGTTTTGATAGCATTCATCTTTACGTACAATACGTAATAGAGGCATGTACCCGCAAACTTACATTTATGTGGACTCTTTGTAAGCTATACAAAGAGTAGCATTAAAACTTTGTTGGGGGCGTAAAGTTTGCACAAAATTTATGCAACAATAACTACCGCAAAAGTCAAAAAATCAACCATGTCAGCCTTCAGGTTTAAGAAGCCCTAACATACATAATGTTGCGGAGAAAAGCTACATAAACAATATTATACATGTGTACCTATACATATATATATATATATATATATATATATACTTTCGTATACATTTTATAGATGCACATTTTGCACTTTTGTTGTAATAACTTTTGTATACAATCGGGTTTTATTAAAATTTCACCTCAGTAAACACGCAGGCAGAAGACGAAAACATGAACTAACATATAAAAGCCATAATAATACCTTGTCCTTCATCCGGTCCCGAAAATATATTAAAAATAAATTAAATTGCTAGTAAACAGTTCATGTACACTTCAGCAGTGTGTACGACCGGAACTCCTGTATCCGAAATTCCGGAAAATTTTCAAATAATATTCCTTTAAAAATATTCTAAAAATTCTTAGAAAATCAATTTCTATAAAATTATAATTTTAATAAAATTTGGGTAAATTTCGTATAAGTTACGAATAAAGTAACTAAACTACTTCACAAAAACAGATAATTTACCAAAAAAAAATAGTTAAATATTTGCTTATAGATTTCTTTTTTTTTTTGTGATTTAAAATGTATTCGAACAATTTTTTTAAAAAGATTTTAAGAAATCTTTGGAAGTATTTAAAAGAAATTAATTTTTTGAAATATATTCTCTCTTTTCTTATTACGATAAGATATTTGGAAAATATTTCTACTGTTATGTGGTTATGTGCGTTTTTGCGTATCACGCAATTTATTAATTACGGTAAATGGTAATGAAATCGGTTGTGTGTGCTTCAACTAGGTCACTTAATTATCATCTGTTGTTGTTTAATCGTCTACTCAACTGTTAATTTTATGTAAAATATTTGCAAAAAGGCCAATAAGGAAAAACGAAAAAAGCAATCAAAGCAGATTAAGATGAATGTATTGCTTGGAGCAGCTGCATTTAACTGTAGCAGCAGAAAAAAATGCTACAATGATCTCTGCTTTTATTCCATTTTCTACGTAAGGAATATAAAAAATCCATTTGGTGTTGATGTGATTTAAGACCAGTTCGTCATTAGTTAGCATCAAAAAACTTATATATATATATATATATATATATATAATTCATCTATAAAGGTAATAAACTGGTGAAACGATCGTTTCTAACATTTTAAACCTTGTCTACGTATACCAGAATACTTTCAAATAAAGACAGAATATTAACCTTTTACAAGTTATAGAAGCCATGGTTTGATTTTATACCTACTAAAGCCGATATTTGTGTCTAGTATTGCTTGACAAATCAAAACCAACAAATTGAAATGTAATAATTAAATAAACCTTGAATATCCTTGCAATACGTTGCCAAATATCATTTTTTTTCATTAGAAAAGACTTACTTTTCATGAGGACCCTTACATGGGAGGGCATCCAAAAAGTAGACCTTCGTTTTACAATTTTTGTTTTTAATTTTGTAAAAACTGTTATATCGATGAGGAAAGAAGCAATTTGTGTTTTTTATTTCTTTTTTTTTTAAATTTTGCTAATCACTCAGGTAGTATTTGTCTATATTCGACTTGAAAGTGGAAGCATGTGGAACTGAGTAAGATCATTTCCAATAGCAGGAACACTTGCCCAGCGTATACTTATACATAGGCAGAGCCCAGACCATATTATGGCGGCATTCAGCGTTACCGAGAGCTTTAGACAAAATTGTGTCATGAGTATCTGAGCATTTTGCTCTATGCGGTTAGGGAGTTACAAAAAATTATTTGGGGTTTTAGCGAACTTTAATTACGGTCGGATGTAGATGATGTAAATGATTGTCAGATCGGCTCTATATACGGGACGCCATGAAAGAAGAGGGGTTTTTCATCACTTCTACTATATATGAATCAACAACATTTTAACAGGTGGGTTAGAAAGTGCGTAGGCTGACACATAAATGGCGCTACACGATATGTCCGACATTTTTCTTTGATATCTTTAGGGTCTCAGCTATCTCAATCAACTTCACTTTACGTTTATCTGAAATTATTTTGTGGACCTTTTTGATGTTTTCGTCGGTAACAGCTTCTTTGGGGCGTCCATTGCGTGCATCATCTTCAGTGCTCATTTCGCCTCGTTCAAATTTAGCAGACCACTTCTCTATGATTGACTTTCCTGGTGTAAAGTCCGAATAATGTTTATCAAGCCAAGCCTTGGCTTCAATAGTATTTTTTTGTCGCCAAAAAGCAATACTTTATTAACAGACGAGATTCCTTTTTACCCATTTTTTCAAACTAACAAAAGTTGCCTCACGGAAAATGCTATAACTCACATACTAATAGTGCAACAGTTGTCAAATTTAGGGCTAACTAAAAATCATCTGGATTTAACACTTGTAGCGCCATCTATGTGTCAGCCTACGATCTTTGAGCCCAGCTATTAACGCATACTCTATCTGCTCGACCCAGTGAGTGTTACATACATTTGTCCAAACTTAATATATCCCATACCACAAGTGGAAGTTTATAAAGAAATGATAGGTAGGGTTTAAAAAGGAACACAAAAATTATGTTAAATAGATTACATCGAAAATTTTCTTTTACAATAAAATTTTATTTAAGTTAATTAATTGGTGAAAAATTAACTCGCTTCCAGGCATTGTCGATATGTCCATTCTAAACAGTCAAAAGAAATAATCGGTTTAGTTGTCTAAGTACGTCAAACTTTGTGCTCGTAACAAATAATTTCTATAATTTTATTAATTAATAACTGATTTATTAGAACACTAAACTTATAAAAGTAATAAGAGTTTAACAAGTAGACAATAATTTACGAAAAAGTGAAAATAAAAAAAGAAAAATTATTCTTGAATAAGTAATTAGTTAAAAGTTACTAGAAGAAAAATATTAGAAGCTTAAAATGTAATTTTTTTTTGTAAAGCTAAGTATACAACTGTATGAAGAACGACCAGGAAAATAAGTATTAAGGAATCAAAATATATCTGTGTTTGGGGAGAGGGGAGGAAGGGTCGCAGATGTAAAGGATTTGAGTAGAGAAAACAGGACATGAAAGAAAAGCATGTATAGCAAATAGTTGAATGAATTTACAATACAACGAAAGAGACAATAGAAAAGTTTTTAAAATTTAACATAAAAAGTAGAAATCTAACACCGACTTCAGATTTTCCCGAAAAGACAGCATTCACAGAAAGAACTCTATGAGCCGGATCACATTCTATTTTTATACTGATGCTAGTTAATAACTAACTCAATAAATGTGGAAATTTTTATAGATCTCTTTGCTACGTGTTATGAATAATAATCAAAATCCCAACTTTTGGTTTTTAAAAGCAGAGGTGTTGTCAGTTTACATTGTGCTTTGGACGTGCGATTTGAACGATTTGAACCATTATCAATATCAACCCGAGTGTAGTCAACTTTTAATGTTTCTGTCATATTTAAAGCCGATATTTTCATTTCTGCGGAGAATTTTCACAACAGACATTACACAGACAAACGCACGGACAGACGGACATTCTTTATACGTTTCTAGATTTGATGCTGATCAAGAATATATGACTTTGTGAGATATCTACAGCTTCCTTCGTTGCAAACAAAATGACTAAATAAGTACACCACTCATCCTTCGGTGGCGGGCATAATGATTTTAGTATGTCCACACACTTGCAAGATATATGTCCTCCCGAAATACTTTACTTTTCAATACAAAGGTCACAAATTTTCGAGATGAGCGCTTGAATCTTTGACAATGAATTAGATTCTGCCACGTAAAAGTTCTTACAAAACATAAGTCTTTACAGATTGTCATGAGAATATATAGCAACAATTTATGATTTTTGATATTTTATGCAAAAAAATAGGAGAAAAATTGCATTAGGCGAAATAGCTTAGGGTATGTAACAGTCGACCTTATCCGACTAAAATGGTTTAACTTATTTGTAGTTGTTTTGTTGCTTGTAATCTACTAATATTCAAACTGAATATCAATTTTTATTAAGATTAATAATTATGGAGACCGTTGATAAGATTCTAAATTAGGCCGTTTTTAATTTCAAACAATAAGAAAAAATTGTCAAGATTTTGATAATTTTCTTTGAATTCAAAACTTGATTTTCTTATTTTAAATTTTCAAAGTTAAAAGAAATATTCAAACAGCCTATAGAGATCATTATCATGCTATCAATAAACTTTCAAGTTTTGTATGCAATCACCACTGCATACTTCGAAGCTTTTCAATCGTTTGATAAAACTAACGTACTTCTAAGGCGATTATAAAAACTTAATACAAATTCCTTTGTTTGCTTAACAGTTGTACTTATTATGTAGTTGTCTCTTTATCTGCCAAAACAAGTTAAGCTTTAACTTTACATATAATGACATTATCGGAATCGAAATGCTTATTCAAATCAAAATTGCTCAACTACAGCACTTTCTTTCTCAATTTTCTTTTCATAATAAATTTCAATAAATCGTAGCGAATCGATAGAATAAATTTAACGATGATTAGTTATCTTTATATTATAATTATTAATAAGTTTCCTAATGAGTTTTAAATAAAAAAATAACCAATAAAATGTAAAAAACATAATGTGAAATAAATTCCATGATTTTGTTAAAAAAAAAAAAATGATTATAAAATAATTAAATCAATTAATAAATAAAATCAAGTTAAGAAAAAAAAAATATTATTGTTTCATATTTCTGGTCATAAACTGGTCGCTATATTCTGTACGATTGAAAAAATCTTATTCTCTCGGAATGCAAACTTAATTATATCAAAGTTTTAATATGAATTTTTAAAGTCTGTCCGTACATCCAACCATTTACAAATATTATATATATACAAAATGAATGATGAAAATTAAATCATTTTATGACAATCACCCGTTTATTGGGAAAAGATATGAAATTTTTTTATTAAAGAGTGTTACAAAACCAAATATCAGGCATAGATAGATCTCTTATAAAATTTACTGTAGTTTTGTGAAATTTATTGTCAAAGGATGTAGAGTTTTATAAAGTAATTAAGGTGTGACAAGATCGTACTTGATCTGGATAATGAATTATTATGAAATTGTCTTACTTATTCGCTTGTAATTTAAATAATTATAGACAGATTTATAATATATTTTATGTATTAATTAATAATTTTTCATCAAATAAAAAGTTATTCAGAAAAACGAAAAATGGTTTTTTTTTACTTTCACATTGGTAAGCACATCTTTTAAATATTCAAAAAAATATGCAATTATCCCAACGAAGTTGTCATTTAATTATTTGCTTTTAATTAATGCGTATAATGTATTTATGTAAACGTAAATGTAAATACAATTTTCGCTACGTTGCCAGAAACAGTTAATGTAAATATAAAGCTTGATCTCTAAATATTGTGTCTTTGCGTGCTTACACATCCGGCTTTCAGAATTAATGCATTAGTTTCACTTTAATTGACCTCGATAGACAAACATTTCGTTTGCTTACTAAGATCCGAATTGCATTCTATTTAATTTCAATGGTGATTTAATGCAGTTGTAATTCTGCTCATCTCTGCTTCGACCTCCGGTTGGCTTTAAAATTATCCGAAAAACGAAAAGAAAAAAAAACAAGAACAACAACTTCATTTATGTACCAGGAAGTTGAAACATATATTTATATAACTGTGTTAACCTAAGAAAACCATAGAAAGATAACATGTGTACCTGTAGGTGCAACAAAACCTAACCTCACTAAAATGGCATCATTCTCATTTTCATTTTCATTTTCATTTTTCTTTTTTTTTTTATATCTTTTAATGCATTTGTAGCTATCACCTGTATTCCTCTGCACTAACAGATTTATTGATGCTCTGATGCGTACCGTTCGTTCCTTCCGTTCTTATGTTTCATACGTGATACGTTAACACTGCTTAACATTCTAGCCATTTTATAGTCTAGTTTCGAAGCTGATCACTCTGACAAACAAAAATGAAGAAAAAACATGAACCGAATATTTAGGTCAAAGTGAAAATATTTTAGATTTTTCTTTACTTATATAAGTGTTGCAAGAGTTATCTTCTATTTGAAATCATTCGTGTATGCATAAGGATTTAAGTCGAGCGCAGTTTTGCTTTTATTTACATTTGTTTTATATCTTTTTTACTCTTTTTTTTTTCTTTTTTGGAGCGCAGAAAGCCAAAAGAAGAAATGAAAGGAAGCATAAGTCTACTGCAGTAGGTGCAAAGTGTAACACTTTTGGAAAAGAAATATTTTAAAACTTACCAAGTATTTCGAACCACCACCATCGCCGTACTGTACATGTGTATAAAGATAAATATGTTCTTGTGCGGGAGGGTAACTGCAAGTAAAACAATATTAAGATAAATTAAATAAGCACCCTAAGGGAGACCAAACAGAAATAAATGTTTTTCTTTTTCACTACATTTTTATTTTTTTTTTCTTAATTTCAAGCTTTTTAATGCCAAACAATACCAAATAAAACCACATTAAATCCATCTGCGAATTGTTTCATGATTCTGCAAACTTTTTAAAAATTTCAATTTAATACACACAAGAGATGTTTACCATAGTTTTTGGTGCAACAATAACAAATTAGGAGCGAATGTCATGGAAAACGAAACGTATTAACGGATATCGTAACGTAGATTAATGACTAATGCAACCAGATATTCTTAGTTGAACGGTTGTTTTCTCCCGTAACTTACTGTTCTGTTTTATAAAATTAAGACTAATTATACTCATAACACCTATGTTCTATATGCAGAGATTACAATTAACTTATTAATAGTTAAATATTTTGAAGATTTATGAAGAGAAAGACGTGAGAAAAAATTTAATAAAATAATTCTTTAAGTTAACATTTAATACGTACATAAACTGGAAAGTTATCTCTACATCTATTGTAAAGAAATATTTTCTTAACTTAATTTCACGAAATAATATGTGCGGCAAACAAAGAAAAATTCTTTTTGTGACTAAAGATTATTTCGATTTATTTTTATTAATTTATTAAATATTTTTTATATTTTGTATATATTTTTCTACAATTTAAAGATACACAACAGTTTTATAAAATGGTAACGAATTTATTATTGAAAGTATTGTCCATTAATCGACTATCACTTTTTTTTCAAGCTTCTTAGCTGATTAGGAATTCCGTATCGAAAGGACATGTAGTTTTTTGATGCTACAGGTGTTATATTAATTTAATTGGATCAGTGCAACTCTAGCTCTTCGCTTTCACCTATGTACCAACTCCCTTTGTGGTAAAACTTTCAAAGATGAGGACGCTGTAAAATCTCACTCAACTCAGTTTTTGGCCGAGATGAATCAAGACTTTCTACGAGAATAGAATTTTCAAGTTATCAGAGAGATTGCAAAAGGTCATCGAACAAAATGGAAAACATATTTTAGATTAGATTTTATTCCAAGTAAAAAAAAAAAAACCTTTTATTTTAATGAAGAAATCGGCAATTTCTTAGTTGTTAACCCAATAATTGGTGGAAAACAAATTTTGCTCCGAGACAACACGTCAAGGTATAAGGAATAAAGGCTACTTAGGCGGCTGAGTATGTAAAACTGTGCAATCCTGAAAAATAATTTATATAAATTTATTAATAACTGATTTATTACAATTTTAAACACAACACAAGAGCAACAAGTTTTTAATAAATATACAAAAATTTAAAAAAAAAAAAAGAAAAAGTATTCTTAAGAGGCAAATATACAAAAATTTACGAAAAAGTGGAAAAAAAAGAAAAAGTTTTTTTAAGAGGCATTCTTGTATGCAGAGACACTACGGAAGAGTATAGTGTAGTATACCGAGAACCTAAGGTACATATAGCCTATCAGGAATACGTCGCGTCAAAAGTAAGGTAAAATCATTCGAAAATTTACAAATATAAGTAGTGGATCGGACAAAACTAACTAATGGAAAAACACTTGTAATATCGAAGCACTCACAAGAATTAGTAGAATGAGACTTTTGGAAAATTTACAATTCGAGTTGTATACTTAATAAACTAAAAAGTAAAAAATAATTTATATAAAAAAAAAAATTTTTTTTGTAGACAAGCTTCTATTTGAGTGGAGTAAAATGTGGAAAATGAATTTTATTCCAATCACTTTTATGTGAATGTACATAAAAGTTTGGAGCGTTTGGCAAATGGAATTTCTTATATATAAAAATCTTCAAAGCCCTAAGATTTTATATACATATTCACATAAAAGTGATTGGAATAAAATATATTTTTCACTTTTTAAGTGATTTAAATGAGAGCTTATTTTGAAAAAAAAATTTTTTTATATAATTTATTGGAATTCATTTGCACCAAGTAAGCAGTGATTATTTTCATTAAGCAATAATTAAGAATTAATTTTAACAATTTTCTTAAATCACTAAGTTTGGTTTTATTGTGTTTACCCCCTTTTTTATCGCTTGATCAATGATTTGTCTAATATTTGAGAAAGCCATTCAAAAACTTTTATAGAAGATCGATTACTTTGTACAGCGCAAAAATTTGATTAATGACATCCTGAAGATGACAAGTGCGGCAAATTGTCACGCGATTATTCACTGTTAAGTAAAAATTTCATTGTATGATTGTGTGAAAAACTTAAAGGCGATATTGCATGGATTGAAGTTCGAATAGCTGGCCTACCCAACCTTGTTCCTAGCGGCAATTTTCTATTTGAAATACTCAAGTGGATACTATAGAGAAAAAGATTTGGATAAAATGATTAAAGTGATAGTGAAAACTAATGTGAATTTAGCGGGTCTCGTCAAATCATTCCATAATAGAATCATTCTTTAAAAGAAGTCAGAGAAGCGGTGTACTAATTGCACGAGTTTTGAAGGAACGCTTTTTTAATGAATAAAATTGAATTTTGTTATAAAAATTTATTTTTATATCCACCAACGAAACTAACAGGTATATTCATTTGGATATTTTGTTTGTAATGCCCGGAAGAAAACTTCAGAGACTCCACAACATATTCTCGATCAGCATCAAATTTACAATCGACGCCGTCTGTTCGTCAATCTATCTCTCCATCTGTCCGTCTGTCCTACTGTCTGTCTGTCCTTCTGTCCGTCTGTCCATCTGTCCGTCTGTCCATCTGTCCATCTGTCCGTCTGTCTGTATGCCCGTCTCTCCGTCTGTCCTTCCGTCCTTCTATCCATCTGCCCATCTGTCCTTCTGTCCATCTGTCTTCCTATTCATCTGTCCTTCTGTCCATCGGTCCGTGTGTCCGTAGTAGTCTTTAGTAAACATTCCCCTAGCCGCAAAAATTAAAGATATCAGTTTCAAATTTAGCAGAAACATTGGAAGTTTTTCCGCACACGTTGCTCTTAAAAATGGGCCAGATTGATCACAGGCCAAATCCAAAGTATAAAAAAAGCTGAACGCACGTCTCTTTTCTGGTTGTTTTCCTCAGCTCTCACAGATAGCCGAATAACATTTTTTTACTTGTTTATTTAACCCTTGGACTTATTGAACGATATATTACACGAAAGGATCATATATAGGTTTGGTAGAAACATTAAGGAAATAATCATAGGCATGATTAACGCCAAATTGTTGCTAACAATCTAAAAACATTTTTGTGTAAACATACTGGTGGTACAAAGCCAACAAAAAGTTCAATGTATCAACGCTTCTGTGACGAGACAATTAATAAAACACTTTTCAAATTTATTTGTATCGACAAAAAAGAATACATTATATGTGCAATTCCTGCATTCCAACCATGGCAAATATAATTTTCGTGCGTATTATACATGTTTTGCATTCTGCAGACTTGTCTGTTGTGAAGTACAAGGCCAAGTACCTCTAAAATTTTATATATTAATTTACATTAAATTAAATTTTTAATACAAAAACCCATAAAGATACCGATGTATGTTAAGTATGCCTTCGTGTGATAAAACCAATTTACTTTAAGGCATTAAATTTACGTTGACAATAGTTTTGATAACAGCTTAAGCACTAAAGTAAACATAACTTGCGTTTAGTACAATTTAAAATATTTACCAAACAAAACAATTAATTACAGTAAAAAAAAGCAAATGTTTTGGAAAAAAAAGCGACATGAAAACATAATTAAGTGAATTTTTTTATGACTTTAGTGTTGAACTTAACCGAAAATTGTGGCATTAAAATGAATGATAACGAAAATAAATTTACTCTGACATCTGGTGTCATTTTGATGGCAGTCATCATGGCTATGGTCGATGCACACGAAACCCAAATGCAGCCAAGAACGTTAAATTTGGAACGAAATTAATTTCATTTTTTATTTAAATTTTTTTTTTATTCTTTATTTTTTACTTTTTACTTTATATATAAAGCTGCGCTCTGCAAACATTACATCTTGTTGCAGTGACACTTAATGACAGTGATGACAAATGCCAGCAACCATATCATAATATGCAGCACAGAAATACATCATAGAAAAGAATTGAATTTTTTACTTAAAACAAAGGAACAAACACAAATACCAGAAAAGATAATAAAAATGAAAACATTAAAATTAATTTACAAGTAAAATTTCTTTCGTATCTGCCAACAGTAAATTGCAATAACAGTAAATTGCAAACAAAGAGCAACAGAGGCAACAGAAAAACTAGAAAAAGATAAAAATATTTTTATATGGAATCCAATCATCGCTCAGTAGGATTTTCTTCTTCTCCTTCTTCTTTATTTTTTATTTTCAATTTTTTTTCTTTTTGTGTCGTTGTTTCTTTGCTTTACTGTGCCTAGTCTGGTAGAAGTAGTGCAATGCAACAGTATTGACAAAAATGAAAAACAAAACAATTACAAAATAGCAAAAGGAAACTAAAGTAAAAAAACGAAGAAAAGAATTTTGTAGTTATTGTTCGCCAAGTCAATATGTCAATATCCAGTTTTTTTTTTTTTTTTATCAATTGCTGTTTTCATCTCTATCTGCATCACTTTCTCTCTTTTACTCTTCAATTTTTATTGTATCATACAATGTGCTCCATGAATATCAAGCGTTAGTCGCCTACATTGTTGGTCACTGAAGTATGCTGGGAGACCCAACGAAAGATAAGAATAAATAATAATATTATTTGGCAGGAAGACAACAACAAAGAAAGCCACAGTAACAGTAACAATAACCATAACAACTACTAACAGAAACCAAAAAGGCTCCCCTCCCCTTTTTAATTTACAATAGCAACTAAATGCCAAACAAAGCTCGTCAGCAGCAGATGTTTTGTTGTGCGATAGCGAATAAAGAGTAACTTTTACAAGGGGAAAATGTTGTACGCATTGCATCGCACACAATTACTTCAGCAAATGCATGCTAACAAACAAGAGCGGAATGTCAACTTTATCATATAATCTGGATGAGGAAATTTTAAATTCCTTCCCTATAATAAAAGCAATCGTTTTCAATTAAAAATAACTTTGTCAGCCAAAAAATTAATGTAACAATCATTTTACAATTTTAAGAAATATATTTATAAAATTAATTTAACTAATCTTATTATATTTATTTTTAATCTCCTTTTTTTTGATTCGTCAGTTATTCAGGGTATGGTACTCTCTAGGCGTATAAACAACAAAATGATCAGTGGAAAGGGCATCGAATCGATAGTCTTGCTTCTTATCTACTAGCGCTGCCTCCAGGGAAGGCATGCAAATTACCATCTAATCTTTACAATGAATATTAACTCTGCGCAATCTTTAATTTTACTGAGCCTGATTTTGTCTATATTTAGAAGTTCACATTTCCCTGATTACTTATATATTCATCATGGGATAATGAGAAGATTTCAGGTTCGTCATAAGGATTATATTATGGGTATCAAAGAGCCATAAAGACTTTGAATTAAACAACGGTTTGCCCGAGCAGTTAAGTTTCACTAATTTTTGTTTTTGTATAGCAATTTGCAAGTAAATGCACGACTTGGCAAAGTAAGTAACCAAGTTATGTTCCTTTTCCTAAGCGTCTGAAAAGTCTGCAAAGTTTCGTAAAAATTTAGATTTTCATATGGAGACGCTACTATGAACACTTAGCTCGTTGGCTTCTTTGCAATTTAAGTTTCAGTTCTTCCCAAGTTTATTTTTCCTACTTAGTGGGGTTGGTACCAAAAGCGCAAAACTTAATTGATAATGCCTGGATGATCAGATCTATCCGTAAGAACATAGTATCATTATAGTTAATTTTGTTTTCACTTAAATCACAGAAAAGTTTCTTTTATAATTCCGATACTATTCCATACTAAAGACTAACTAATAAAAATATTGTTCATATTAAAAATTTTGCATTATAGATAGATTGACTTCTGCTTTACGTACCGCGAATTTACGTCTTTATGACTGATAACTTAAAATAACACGCATCGGAGGCGTCAATATGTCACTTTATACAAAACTTCCGCATCTCAAATTGTCATTAAAACAGAAAAAACCTGATAATGTCAATACCAAATACCGCGAAAATAACTAATTCTCTTAGAGTTCGTATTAAACCATCCAGAGACTTTTTACTTTGTTTGTTATGACTTTCATTTCATTTTAATGTTTCTTTTTCTCTTTATCATTTTGCATTATTTAAGAAAGTTTACATTAATTTATCTCCCTGTCCTGTCGGTAGCTAACGTTACATTTATCTGCAAAAAAGAAAAGGAGAAGAAAAGCAAAGTTTTAAAGATAAACAATGCACACGGCTGACAAAATCGAACTGAAGTATGAATAAGACATACAATGAAAAGAAATTGTACATGACTTGGTATGCGCATCGGAAACGAGAAAGTTATGAAAAACTTACGAATGTGTGCGAGAAATCTGTTAACTTGTTTTTCAAATACTTTTTCCCTTATGTTTCACAACAATGACAACATTTTATCGTCAATAGTGCAAACATCCCTTGAAGTCCATTAATCTGTTTTTATTTTATGTTTGCTTCTTAACTGAGCCTTTAAAACTATTTTGTGCTTCGCTACTCTCTCTTAAGTTTTCATTTATTTTGGCTGCGTATCAAGCTTAGATAAGAGTTAATTTTTTGAATTAACGACATATTTCAGATATAAAATATCATTAAGCGAAATATAAAAAAAAAGAACATTAAAATAATTAATCAGAAAAATCATAGAACAAAAAAGAGAAAGACAATTAAGCAGATTTTTATGTATTCTGTGCTCACTGCGAAAAATCTTGTTAACCAAAGTATTAACAAAATTTAACTAGAATTGCGGTTTATAAAAAAAGTAGTGAAGAAACACTGAAATAAATTTGTTATGTCATTTGACTAGTACCGTGATATTATTAATTTAAAAAAAAAATTTCAAGAAGAACAAAAATTTCAAAAAATAACAAAAATTTATGCTTCAACATGAAATTATCTTATTGTAAATATTTATTTAATATTTAATAATTATGTCTATTGCCGATCCAATAATAATAATAATAATAATAAGAATAATAATAAAAGTAATAATTATAATAATATTAATATAATATAATAATATAATATTAAAAATAATGATAATGGGTTGGCAACAAAGTATCTGCCGATTTCACTTATAGATGCTTCTCACTCCCATTCTTATGATATTCGTAAATGTCACGACCTTCTTCTTCTTATATATGTCAGCTGTCATCCTTATCTAGCTTTACAGGTTCATATTTTCTTAAGCCTTTTTCTTTACCTCAACATTAATATGGAGTGCAAGCATGAACATTTCCGCCATATTTTTCTTTATTATTTTCATAATGGAAAGAACGCAGTGCAAACCGCCAAAAAGTTACGTGATGTGTATGATAATGAAGTCCTTAAAGAAAGGCAATGCCGAAATTGATTTGAAAAATTCCGTTCTGTAATTTTTCTTTTAAAGATGACGAACATTCAGTTCGACCAGTTGAGCTTAACAAGGATGAAATCAAAACCATCATCGAAGCAAATCGTTATATATCTACAGGGGAGATTGCAGAGAAGTTAAATGTTTCACATATAACCATTGAGAAGCATTTAAAACGTGTTGGTCTCGTTAAGAAGCTGGATATTTGGTTTCCGTACGATTTGAAAGAAATTCATTTGATAAAGCGCATTAGTGCTTGCGAATTATTGCTTAAACGCAATGAATACGATCCGTTTTTAAAACGAATCATCACTGGAGGCGAAAAGTGGATTATGTACAGCATTATCAATCGAAAACGAACATGGTGCATGCCTAATGAGTCATCACAAACCACTTCAAAGGCACGTATCCAACAAAAAAGAATTTTTTGCTGTCAATTTGGTGGAATTGGAAAGATCCGGTGTATTTTGTGTTGCTTCCAAGGAACCAAACCATTGATTCGGCAATTGGACAAATTGAATGCAGCGGTCAAGGCAAAGCAATCAGAATTCGTCAATCGTGAAGGAATCATTTTCCACTAGGACAAATGCTAGGACGCACATTTCTTCGGCCACTCGGCAAAAACTGATGGATCTTGATTGGGATTTAATGGTACACCCACCATATAGTCGCGATCTTGCGACATCGGATTAGCAATTATTTCAATCCCTGGCCGACTTCCTTTATGGTAAAACTTTCAACGATGATGACGCTGTAAAATCTCACTTAATTCAGTTTTTGGCCGAGATGAATCAAGACTTTCTACGAGAATAGAATTTTCAAGTTGTCAGAGAGATGGCAAAAGGCCATCGAACAAAATGGAAAATACATTGTAGATTAAACCTTATTCCAAGTAAAAAAAAAAAACTTTTATTTTATTGAAGAAATCGGCAATTATGGTACTTAGTCGCCAACTCAATAATAATAATAATAATAATAATAATTAAAATAATTCTAACAATAATAATATATATAATAAAATACTTATTTTTCTTGATTGGAGCTTAAGTAAAATAATACATATTTTCTTTTTTTCAAATTGCAAATGAAATTGTTTTATTAACTTTTAAAATAATATTAAATTACAAAATATTTTATTCTAAACTCAAAGGGAAGGAGCATCTATTTGGTAGGCGGCACCAACACTTTAAATACCGCAAAAAAAATCTTAATAAAATAATTAAGAAACAAAAAAATTTATAAAAAATTCTTTGCCTTTAAAGGAAATATTTTAAATAATTATTTTAATTGCGATAATTGGATATGGTTATTACGTTTTTAAAAAAATTTCCAAAAAATATTTACTGTTTATTGAAAATAAATCCCTTTTTTTCACAATACACAATAATTCAATAAAATAATTATAATAATAATTTCAATTCAAAATTAGCGACATTTTTGTGTAACATTGTCTTTCTATTGAGTTTTTAGTTAAAGTTTTTAAATTTATTAAATATTTGTTAAATAAAGAGGTATTATACACATATCAGAAAAACTATTTAGTGGTTAGCTTGACTGTGCATGAACATGTATGCTTTTTATTGGATTATTGCATTTCCAATTTGGGTAATTTTTGTTAAAGCAACAGCTTGCAATGAGAAGCCCATGAAAAGAACGAATATATTGCAAAACAGTGGGATGCTTTCACTTATCAGCTTGCAGCTACTGTACTCCTGTAAATGTTTATGGAAAACTCGAAATTTTCTGTTGAATATTTTAATTTACAAAAAAAAAAAAAAAGAAAAGCACATACCTTTGATAAGGTATTATATTTTATAACGCATCCATGCGATAAGTAACAAAAGGGGAGCAAGTAATGCTGTTTAAATGCTTTGACGTAAACAAATGTTTTATCTCATTGGCCCTAAAAAATATATATATTTTTAGTCAGCATAAGTATTACAACGGAATTTTGGCCATATCTGTACGTACCATACGTTTAGAAGAAATTCCTTTGGAACAATTAATATTTTTTTCTTGGCTTAAATTTTTTAAATCCTAAACTACGTGTGCAACATTTGGAAACAAGTTTCCCCTCTAAGCCTATATATCCGTTTGTCTGTTTTTGTATTCAACCGAAAAGGTAAGCCTTAGCGCTATTCAAAAAGAATTAATGCAAATAAAATGATTTACTTAAAAAAAATCGTATCATTTCTAATATTTCTCGACCAAAATCGGTGAAAAATATTATCTTATTATAATTAATAGGGAAGCAAAAATTCGCTGAGATGGAATCTTTTTTTTAAGTCCTTCCAACTTGAATAAACCTTTACATAAAAACAATGCGCAATTTTTTTTTCATTTATAAAAGAAAATCGGTCCAGAAAACCGATTTGACACTCGAATGTACTAAGCTAATTTTGAACCATATAAGGATTCTTCAGGCATTTAAGGATTATGTAATGAAAAATAAATCTTTATATAACAACAAGGAATACTTCTCTATATTTTATTAAATTATTAAAAGGAAAATTGTATTAAATGAAGTAGAGAAGAAGTGAAGAGATATCTGATGGATAACCAAGCCCGGCTACGTTGATTCTATAACCATGTAACACAATCACCGGATAAGAGAAAATAATAACAATTTTTATGATGTGGGTGGATTGTTCCGCTATGCGTTCGGCATATTGGCTGTCATAAGATACACAAGCTTTTGAAACGTAGATAACGTAGATACATTAAGGCTGTCCTTAATTCTACTGAACTTCTTATTACAATATTTGTGGACAATCTTTTAAACAGACAAAGTCTTGTACACGTCACTTTTTATTCTCTTCCAGTTGTATCGAATGTTAAGTGCGATCGATAAGTTAGCTATAACCAGCATGAACATAAATATATATAAGAATTCTACCCCTTAAGTGTTGTTTACACACTTTATTGCTTTCTATTATGCTATTACATGCGATTATCGTGTGTTTCATATTAACTATTTTGCTTTTTGCGCTCAGTAAGTTACCCTTTGGGTGCGTTAAGAGTGCTTCTGGATATTTTAAACTTTGGGTGTGCTACATTGCGATAACTGCTTTTAATGCCGGAATATATACTTTATTACAGGAATGCTGATGCATTTGAACACTTATAAAACATTTTACTTCTATAATCATTAAAATTTTAGCGAAATAAAGATTTTTTGCTCAATTTATTTTGAAAAAAATAAATAATTTTTTCTCTATATTTTGCACATATTCCGTTACATATAAATTTGGGAACAAAACAACATTATCGCTTTGCTTAAAACTACCCTTCAGAGATACCATGAAATATAAATGACTAGCATGCTGAGCTAAGCAGTTTTAGATGTCCGTCATGGTATCTGTTTTTCAACATCTTAAATTCTCAGAAAAAATAAATTGTCGCATGTTTTATTGAATTAAAGCGACTTCAAAATGTCACTAATTTGTCTATAGGTATGAATCGGTCCGTGTCAAATTCAAGATTTATTTCATAAAGTTTGTGCACTCACGATTAGCACAGTTATTGAGTATGTTCTCGATTAATTTCTTCAGCTTGAATTGGAAAGTCTTTTATATTTGGGGAAAAGAAGTATTCAAAGGTCTAGTAATTAGTAGACACATGTGTAGAAAATGTCTACTTTCTTCATTGATTATGATTAAGAATGAATTAAAGAATTTTTATATGATGTGTAAAGCTGCTTGGTCAGGTGACCAAAATTCCATTTAAGCCGAAAGACTGTTGGTTTGTGTACTTTGCAAAGTATTTCAGTAGCGAAACGAGTTAACTACGCTGCTCTTGTGATGGTATTCTATGGCATTATGCACTAGTTATGTACAAATACATACATAAATATATATATATAAGTATATATGTATACTTACCTATATACATATATATTACAACAAACAACTGAAAACAATTAATTTAATTCCGACATTTCTCCCTCTCTTGTCTACTTCAGTAGCAACTTTGCTCAAGGTAAAATATTGCCATACGCACATACGTAAGTATAAGTAAAACGAGTTAAAACGTTATTACCCTACAGCACTTCGTCTCATATTATTCTTAAGCTAATCTTTGTCATATTATATCAAATATTTTTCTTTCTTTCTTTCGCGTAAAAGCTTTTTATGCATAAAAACCTTTATATAGGGGAAGAGGTTGAGAAAATAAACTAATATGATCCAAATTTAACACAGCAAATTTATATGTAAAACATAAAAACTTTTTTTTATCTAATTTTTTTTATCATAAAACACCAAAAATTAGATACTCACAGGGATTATATGCAGAAAAGGCTGAATTCGGATTTTTCAAGTAAAATTCATTACAGGGTAAAAAGTCATCAAAAAAAAAAATTAATCAAATCATTATACTATATTTCATCAAAAGATCTGAAAACTTTCAACTGTAAGCTTGAATTCAGGGAGAGACATTACGCAGGTAGAGGTACAGGTATGCTTATAATCATTAAAAGAAATGATCCTAAATGGATTCGTAGGGTAAAACGTAACTCGTTTGAAATGCCGCACATAACTGCATGGATTTAATATACGCTTAACAAATGTACTGTAGCATATAATAGGTGAATGTAGATATTATTTTTTATACATCATTTGAAAATACACATCGTTGATGTTGAAAAAGATATAACTCAATTTTCCAAAAAATACGATTCGAAAATTTGAGGCATTTCTTCATTTAAAAAAAATTCGCAAACCGTATACAAGTGTTGCTAATTAATTATATAACAAATTTATTGATAATAAGTGATTTTTTTTTTTTTTTTGAATATCGGTTTTTAATATTTTAGATATTAACAAATATTGCCTTTACTAGGCGTGATAGTAAGATCTTATACCTCGAAACTAATTATTACGTGAAGATGAAGCAAAAAAGGTTCACGCGAATGAGTAGAATGTATGTTATAAATTATAACTTTCACATTGGAATTATGTTTAAGAATCACGGCTTCTACTCTCAAGGACTGGTTTCAAACTCTTTGGAGAAACGTTCACTAGTGCAAGTAAAAAGTGAAATTAAAATAATTCTCTTAAAGTTATAATCCCGTAATATGAACGTTTTTTTCCCGTAAAATTTAAGAAAAAATCCATTGTATGTATCCTTGCTTTCTAATTAATCTGCAAATATAACCGTAAACTTGTTAAACACTAGTTGTTTGTGCAAACGTATCCAAATATATGCAAATAAATGTTTATATATATGTATCATAAACTTGTTTACGAAGTGCATTATAATTATAAATTAATTATTATATATTTATGTCGTAAGACACCTTAAGCAATTTGAGATTATTTTTTTATTTCATGAATATGAAAAAGAGCCAAAAAAGATATTTCTATTCGTCTTAAGTGAATCACCTAATATTTAACATTGATGTGTTCAATGTCTGATTACAGGAAAAAGCGTAAATGATATGTATTTGATATCAAAGTTTTGTGCATTTTCACGATATCAGTAATTACATGAACTGCAAAATATATTTACATATTTGTTTAAGAATTAATGTTCGATTTGGCTGTTGTTCGCTCTTGTCAAAGGAAATAAATCTAAGATGCAACTTAAAATTTTAAACTAAAAGCTTTACAATTTCTGGTCTGACAATTAAGGGAGAAAGATGAAATTATGATGTCTTTTGTTAAATGTGAGTGGATACATTAACTCATTTTACAAAAGTTCAAATTAATCTGAAAAAAATTTGGTTTTTCTAGACAAACCTTTGACTTATTTCCAATTTAGCAGACAAATTGACGGAAAGGCTTGATAAAAACGATTCCTATATTTAAGGATATGAACGCTTTAATGGAAATTCGACGTGCTACTAATAATTGTTAAATTTAATATAACCCTTTGATGTAAAAATATTTTTTTTTGTAAATCACATAAATTATTATTTAATAAATCTTTCTAAATCAATTCAATAAATTTACTGCACAGATTTATATGATAAGTCAGTAAGTAATTCATAGTTTGCTATTAAGAAATTAAGAAAAATGTAAATATCGTAATATAAAAATAATATTAAATCATTTCGAAAGTTACCATCGACAGTTCTAAATATTTTAAAAAGCAAATTTACAAAATTTCTCGATTTTAAAAGCCAAGCGAGACTTATACAACTTTTAAAATAAACGCCTCGTTTATAGGCAACGAAATGGGAATTTAAGCACAGAGTTAAAACGCACATGACTTCGCATATGTTAAACATATGCTATGAATTCTCATATATATACAGCCGTGGCCACATAAACAGCACAAGTTTAAACCAAAACTTTATTAAATAATTTTTAATTAAATGATATTATTCTTACATAACAGCATTATTTGGCATTTTCATATAAAGAATATTTCATTATAAAAATTTATTATCATCTCTTTGTCTTTCCCTGCTCTATTGACATATGAGCACAGAGTGTGCTCTAGAACTGATTATAAAAAAAAAAAACTTCAAAAATGTTGAGGTAACTTTTGAATAAAACACTTTTCAGTTTCAGTTTTTATTGTTTATTTAAATTAATTACTGGTTTCATTAAAAGCTTTGATGATTCAATGACTTCATTGCATTTCTTTTTATATCCAACAGGTAGGAATAATAAAAAAAAAAGCTGAAGTATGTTTACTATTAAAATACTGTAGAAAAATGCTTTATGTAATACCATTAAATTAGAAAGAAGCAAGCGTACACAAATAAAATTAAAACTTGTACACCAAGCGGACAAAGAAAAGTAAACGAATTTAACGGTCACTTTGCCATAAGCACATTGAACAAATTGGCAAAAAAGAAAGCGCTTAAATGAAAGGCGTGGAAAAAGAGAAGTCTCCTATGAAAGTTGCATACTCGTAAGCATTTACTTTTTTGGTGGTATACTTTCTTCGACAGAGGCGTCAGGGATCGAAGATTTAAAAATTAATACAAGATTCAAAGGCACAACGGTTGTGCAATGCTATAAAGCTCTAATGAATAATGTAAACCAAAACCCAGAACATTACTAAACAGATAATGAAATGGGACACTAGTTTTTGGCATAGCTCCTTTTCGAAAAATACTGGGCCAATTACAAAAATTTTTAGATTGCAATAATTAGATATTTTCATCTATAAGAATTGGTCCATGTACAACAGTCTATTTAATCGATATTACTTTACCCACCTATTTTCAATATGTCCATGAGTATAGTTGCTCCGAATATGCATCTTCGAAATGTCGAAAGGTTTTCACATTTACAAAGTATATATATAAGCGTAAGATTTTCTTCACATCATTGTATATTCCTTAAGGACATATTGATGTTAATTTTCTCGAGAGATTAGATTTAGTATGAAAGTAGTGTGAATACAACTTTTGACAATTTTCTTTTGGCAATTTTCTTTTTAATTGTTCTCATAATATATTATTGAAGAGTAATTTTTTCCATTACCCGTCCGTACAAAATGTTGCCGAAACAGCAGATTTGCCTCCAATCGTTCAGATCAATATATATGTATGACATTATACCCAAAAGTGTTAATGATGTTACAATTGGAACTTAGCGGGCTCAAACGACTTTCATGACTGACAAACTATCTATGAATTGTGGAGTATGAATTTTGAGTTTGGTTTTGGAAGCAAGGGTTGTGCCTTGAAGAAGTGCTTTAGGCATCGACAGGGGATGTTAAATAACTTTTAGAAATAAAACAGAACAAAGGCAAATTTAATTAATTTATATAAATATTTTCATAAAATTTTCATTTTATTATCGTAACACATAGTGTGTACTATTTACGTATTCATGGCTGTACACATATATTACATATACATTATATACATATACAAGCACCTATTTATGAAACCACGCATTATTTGTTGGTTCTAATGTTTATACGTCTCTGGATAAATATACACATCATATATATGTTCTTGAATGCGTATATATGTTTAACGCATACCCATCAACGTACATAACCTTATATGCATACTGTTAAAATATATATATATATATATACTTGTTTAGTTGCATGCCAGACAGGATATACTGCATTGTCTTACTGCAAAACTAACAAGAACAAGAAAAACATGCCCGTGTTTTGACTTTACACTAAACATTGTTAAGGCATTTAATTAAATAGTATACATAGTTGGATGGCTTGGAGAGTGTGTACGTGTGTGTGTGTGTGTGTGTGTGCGTGTGCGTCTATACGTTATTTTCTCTTTTTCGTTTTACTCTTTGTAGGTTTCTTCTCATTTTGCAACCAAAGCCATTGTCTGTATATATATCCTTGACTTTGTATGCTCTTTATTTATGTTTGTATGTGTTCTGTGTGCTCTTGTTCTTGAAATAAATGTAAATAAAAGAAAAGAAAAAAAAAATATTTATATAAATATGTTTATATATGAAAAACTTGGTTTACCAGTCATGCTATGAAAAAGATTTTTAAATAAACCAAATAAAAATTGAAACGCAATACTTTAACTGTAATACATGAAATAAGTAAAATGAAGGAAAATACTTAAATATTCAATACACTTTAAAAAGTAAATGGTTTCTTGTGCTTAACTCTCTTGAAATTTCAATAATTTATTATTTTCATTTTAATGGTTTTTCCTTTAGACAGCTAATGTTTTTTCTATGTGACACACACAGGTGGTCTGCGTAGCAACTGTGCCACATACTTGTATGCATGAATACCCGCGTTTTTATACCGAGCCACGTATACTTCCTTTAGCGACAATATAAAATTCTTTATAGATTTTAATTTTTATTGTTCAAATAAAAAAAGAGAAAAAGAAAAAGAAAACGCAAAAGAAAAATATCATAAAATATAAAATTTTACATATGCTCAGCCTTTTGGTTCTCATTTTTGTTAACAAATTTTTTTTTTTTCGCATAAACTATAAAATTTTCAAACCGTTACTCTTTTCAGTTATATTTTAAAAGTTATAATTTGTTTAGCGTATGTAGTTTATTCAGAAAACAAATTTTAAGCTTAAAATAAGATGTCTTTTCTATCTCTTCCAAGAGGAAAGAAAATTTCTGAAAGCTTTCGTGGAAAGAACTTATAAAAATAAAAAAGAAAGAAAAGAAAGCAATGCAATGAAAATCATTTAGATTATTAGCTTGCCAAGTAAAAAAAAATTGCATCCATTCTTGATCAGCATCATATTTTAAATCGATCTAGGCATGTCTGTCCGTTCTGTTACGTATGCTGATATTGAAAATGGGGTTTGATACGACTGCTGTATATAAAACTCGGAATATCCACTTTTCAAAATCAGGTTTTTTCTCTCCTCTACTACTACAACCTACAACACATTTCGGCGTATATTTTATGTATGATTGTACAACTTGTGCTAAGTAGGAAAAATTGGACACGCCCATCAAATATTACACGGTATCAAAATTTCATCTTTTTTTTTTAAATAAAGCTGGATGAATATATACATATATGCCAAGTCGGAAGAGAATTTTAGTCAACCCAAAATCTGGCATCCGACAAATCTTGATAACATAATACGATAAAGTTGCATGGCAAGCTTTAGCAAATATTGAACGTTTGTCTTATTCGTTTGGTGGATCTTGATCACGTTGAAACGTTAAAGATTATTTAATTTAGTTTATTTATTTAATTTTGCTTTGTATTTTGTACGGTGTAACTAATGAACAAATTCTATGCTCAAATTGATATTATTAAATTTAAAAAAAAATAGAAAAAGAGAGAGAGAGAGTAGCAGCTAAATATATTTAATTGTTTTCGGTAATAATTCGGTACACATGAGAGGTCAAACGCATCTTATGTACACATATATGTATAGCGTTCTATCAGAGAAAATGAATGAATGTCTAATGTAATGCTAGACTAGACGTTTATTTCAATGGCTGTAGTATTATAAAAGTGTTTATACTGTGAAAGTACAAAAATAATACAGTAAGAAATTGTTCTTTCTAACAACAATATATGTATAATATATGTACGCATATGGTCTCCAATTAAGAGTGATATTCCTTAAAATTTTAATTTACAATTTCAAATATATTTTTTGTGTGCTTTCAAATGTAAAAATATTCAGCACAATTTGTAATTTCATCGTGCAACAACTCACGATTCCTGAACATTTAGAAACCGTTATCATTGTTTCTCTATTCTCAAGCTATACAGAGCTGTGGTCAAATTTAAACGAGACTACACTTTACATGCCTAGAGACCACTAAGAAGACAAAGTAAAGCGCGAAATGAGGAAAATATCGCACTGAATATTCGTCGAGCTACCGCAGTACATAAAGCTACTAAGGTGAGACAGAGTGGTTAGAGTGATTAGAATCATCATGTTCCTCAATGCATTATTTGTTCAGAGATAAGATTTCGTGTTGGATTTGTTTCTTCTTAAAATCTTAATATCATATTACAAAATTAATTAAATCGCCCTGGGGAAGTATCGAAAGTTACAAGTAAACTTTAATAAATTCTTAACTTTTTTATATGTATACGAGGTTTAATTTATGCAAATTTATGAAGTGCTGATAACACGTTTCAGAATTCTTTTAAAAAATTATTAAAAATATCATAAATTAATGATATTTTATTACCTGGTTTAATAATACATGATATGTTCACTATATTTGCAATCACCCCTTTGTCACTTCATATGCAATATCAACAAACTACTGTTCTCTCCTACATTTGCATAAGGAATAGAAGCAAACAAAAAAAAAAAATTTATCTTCATGTACTTCTTCATACTGATGATAACTTACTATTTTATCTTTTACCTTTTGAAAACATCTCTTATTTATAAGCTGACCTAATATCAAGCTTGTTGGAAAAGAAAACGTAGAATGTTCATATATTCGTTTCTTAAATTACGTAAGATTTTCTCAAAGACGAAGAGAGAAATTTCGCCCAGAAAAAACAAACAGAAAACATAATTTTGATATTTTTATTGCCCACAAAATGAAAGCAATTTTATAAGAATATGTATGCATAGCCGTTAGCAAAAAATTAATAAATACTTGATAGAGTTAAGTTTATTTAAGAAGGTAAAGTATTTACCTTAAAAAAGGGCGAAGTTTTCTGCGTTTAGTGTAGGTTTCTGAAAACATACTTTCGAATGCATATAAAGTATATACTTTATGTTCGCCAGGGGGGAACGCTATTGTATATTTTTGAGGTAATCAAATATTTTTAATTAGCTTAATAATTACTTCGAAATTTAAAAAAAAAATAAAGCAAAAAGAAATTTCTTTGCTTAAAAGAAATTTTTCCTTTAAATTTTTAAGGACTGCGAAGAAACTGCTTGAGTTAAATAATTAGTTGTTGGTAGTTAACATACTGAATGATATATTTTCTGTGGATTTCTAACTTCTCTAACACATTAATAGACGATTTTAGAAAGTGCTTAAGCTCTTTTCTAAATAGAAATACATTAATGCTGCTTCATCTTGACAACTTCGTTTGCGATAAAGATTTTTTGGTGTTAATTATAAATTCAGCTGCGAAACGTAAAGTGTAAAGCATGCGGTTCCCTCTTTTACACCAAAGTGGCAGTTTTTAGTACGGAATCTTCGAGAAAAAAGAATCAAAAAAAATATTATATTTAAACATAAAAGGGATTTTTACGTTGCGGTATTGTGGATAATTTTTTAAAATTAATAAAACTATTTTTTTTAATTTTTTAAAATAATAAAAATTAATAAATTAAAATTATAACATTTTTTTTTTAATCGTACCTTTGAAAACTTAAAATCGGTTTTTGTTGAAACACGGTTTTTCAAGAGAGCCCATAGCCCGATTTCAAAAGTTTTTATTCTTTTCACTCCGATTTTTTCCAATTATCTGTAAAATATAATCTTGTAGATTTAGCAGAAACACCTTAGAGATATTCGATAAATTAATTGAAACAGTATTTATTAATAAAAGATTATCTTTTTCGGGTCAAAAATTGAACTTTTTCAGTCAAATATGCGTTCACCATAAAGAAATCAAAATTCCTTTACGTACCTTACTGGCTATATATATATATATATATATATAATTATTAAATTAAATGTATTCTTTTTCACCCTACACCGTTATTGTTTAATTTATATTAAATGTGTGAGGATATATGTAATATCAAGAAAGCCTTAAAACAGACGCATCTTCCATTATTAATTTTTCATTGTTCATTTTTTGAATCGAATTAAATTTGTCTTTCGGGCTATTAGATGCAATTTTTGACTTATTAACTAAACTTAATACACTGGCGTCTTTTGCTCTAAGGATGAACACTAATGGAATTAGATTTGATCGGACCATTTTTACGGCAATAACCCATATAAGGATCGCTTTTAAGAAAAGTTTTTATATGACAAAGATTTGCAGTCTCTAATATTTCTCGACAAAAATCGGTCGAAATTAGTATTTTCGAAAAATAATCCTTCATACAGTAAACAGGTCGAATTTTTAATATTTTATGATACAAATGAATCTTTTATAGTAATTTGAAATATTTTAAATTTGAACCACTTAAGTTTATTTTTAAGGCCCCGCTACATATAAGGGTTACCATGAACTAACTTTTTACCTGAGAACAAAGTAAATATTTTTCTTAGACTTTATGGCAGAAATACTTGAAGAATAAGAAGATCTTTAAGAGAAAAATCATAAAATTGCTAAATAAATTTAGACGCCGTCATGCCTTTACGCGAAAACAAAGTTTTACGCGGAGTATTTTTTACGTAATTAAATGAAGAATTGTATTAGGCAAAGTGTTGCAGAGTATTTGATGATCGGCCCAACTATTATGTTCTAAAATATTTAAAAAGAATTTCCTTAGTAGGTATCTTAGCAGACCTTGATTAAGATCAAAGTAACTTACAAACAATTTCTCTTGAAAATGATCAATATCACTTCCAGAAGGCAGAAAAAATTTTAAATTCCCTCGAATTGCTAAACCATTAAAATGAAATATAAAAATTAGTTTGGCTTTGAATAATTTCCACAACAACAATTTCACAACAATTTTCAGTAGATCGTTTATTTTAGCTTTATTTCAAACTCTAGATCAACATTGCTTTGGTGTACGGAAAATATCTCTACAGACTAATTAATACTTTGCAGCCTGCACTTAAATAGCAAGTGGAAGGAATCAAAGAAATTATTTGCAATTTAAACGGTTTCGTTTTACGCTAGTTTACATCGAGTTTTCGGCTGATGTCAACCCAAGCTATCCGGTATCGTAACAATCTATTTTCCGGTTTGTAGAAGATCTAATGATAAGAATCGGAAAATTATCGTGTAACTAAAAGAAGGAAAAACACAAAAAGCGCGATCATATCCATATTTGCAAACTAACTTCATCCGTGTTGTCGGATTAACTCCCATTTTGCCTTAAAGTTTTACGTGCCCCCACTGTCAAATTTGATTTCTGTATTTTTTGAGTTGGATATTTTAACGCCTAAACTTACAATGAGACTACGACAGGCTTTTATCAATATGTGAGAATGGAAAAGAGGTCATTAGGAAAGAAGCAAAACCAATGACGCTTACTTACTTGCTTCTACCTACATTGATCGTGAGCAGGTCATTCTATTTTAATTTTTTTTTTTGTCCTTCCAAATTTCATTGGCTTCATACGGTATATTGTATTTTCATTCGAAATACGCTGCCATATTTGCTTTCTATAACTAATTAATGAATTAGAATAAGCCAGATAAATTTATGTCAAAGATTGATTTCAAAAACTTAGTGAGAATAAATTTATTTGTCCTGATATCATAGATTTGATTAACGTAGTGTGATGTGATCTTTATTCTTATCTTCTTTAATTAAGATTTATTTGCTTATCGGACTAAATTTCCTCTTTACTATTCTAATTTAAATCAACAATTCTAACTAGTTTTAATTGAATAATGCTTTAATTAACCCTTAATACCTATCCATTATAAAGTCGCCTGTTAAAGGAATAAAAATAAAGGATAATATTTAAATCATAGCAAGAATTAAAGTGTGTTTAATAATAGGAAAAATGAAAAAAAAAATGAGTCTTTTTCTCTAGCGCATTCGTGTCTCTGTTCTCCTTGAGTATAAAAAATAAAATTAAAATTAAAATAAAAAGAAAAATATATGTGCGGTCCTTGCAATCATCAACAGCAGACAGTTGTTTCATCAACCAAACTAAAATAAAAAAAATGCAGAAAAACGACAAGAAAAAGAAAGAAAATACACAGTTTATGAAACTCAATGTGGAAAATCTAGCATCAGTTTGTCTTCCTGTACTAGGAAAACCATTAAAACATTTTCCTATTTATTGGTATCCTAGGTAGTGTCTGTCTGTTATGTATATATATATATGTGTGTATAAGCGCACTTGAATACGCTGCTGTAAATTTCTTTCTTACATTCACGATTTTATTTAGTTTGTAAGAGCTGATAATCAAACCGCAAAATACAGAATCATGGCATGCATTGGTTGTGGTAACAGCAGCACCAATACTAGTCATTTGTTCGTACAAAAATATATGCATATATATATACATTCATACATACACACACACATATATATATATATATATATTACTTTAGATTATATACGTATACGTTCGTTTTCCTCCCCCTTTTTTCTCTAGTTACAATTTACACTAAATTTCAGGATTTTAGTTTTTTAAATATTTTCTCAGGGATATTGAAAAAATATTTTAGTAGCTGGAAATATATATAAATGAAGACATAATATAGACAGATAAGCACTTATTACGGCACAGATTTGTAATTCTTGTAATTTCTTTAGCTAGAGTTGATAACGCTAATATTGTTGATAATGAAAATAATGATATATCAACGATAATGAGCTCTTCAGCATAGTTATTCATATAGTTTGTTATGAATGTTATGATTGAATGCAAAAATGCTTTTTCTTTTTCAAATGATATAAGTTACATTGACAGCACATTATGTGCTTTTCAATGTAACAATTTTTAATTTAAATGCGAATGATTTCTTTGGAAAGTCAATGCTGCAAAATTTTTAAATAAGAGAAATGTAGAATAAACGGGGAGAGTAGCGACGAAGGTATAAAAAGTACAAAAGCCATATTCATTTTGAAGACAGCCATCGATTTTTCCATTCTTTACATCAACAGCAAACTAGATTTGTCTATCGTTTACAACGTATCAAAAGGTTTATGTGATGACTGTATTTTTTATATCGTAAAGTTGATGTAACTTGTAATCCCAAAAATAAGTCTAGAAGAATCCACTTGGTCTCAGATTTTATCTTTATATAGTTATCATCGGTTTGAATCCGCTCCTATATAGATTTTTAAATCTCGGGACTAGATATGAAAAAATATAATTCCTTGTATACATCTCCTTCGAGGAAATGTTGATGCAATCAGGCCCAACCTTGCCTAACTTTTTTTTTAAAACGTTTGTCAAGACATTTCAAATGCACTTCAATTATTAAGTTAAGATTTTTTTCTTTAGAATAGCATTTTAAAGATCATAAACAGAGATGAATTCGATGTATTCCTCCCGGCACTTATTGACTGGTGCGTTACAAACTTGAGAAACTTTCCAAAATGAATTCAAATATAATTGAAAGCCATATTAGTTTCTCTACAACAGTAAATGGTCAAATCATCTTTGAAAATAAGCTTGAGTGACCTAACCAGACCTATTAAAACCCACTATGTAGACAAAAGTAACGGATGAATTGGACTTGTGTAGAATTCGATTTTGAACCATAAAAATCAAAGCGAAAAAGTTCGTGACACCTACGCAGCGGAGCACATATTTTATTTTACTTTTTTTATATATCAAAGATTCTGCCTAAAACAAAGGAAAAATTACTTGTCTTATTCTATTTAGCTTTTTCCAATTTATTCGATCGATGATAGTTGTGAATATATATTATGTTAAGTAGGCATTTTTTTATTAAATATATTTTTGTGGGAAAAGTTTTATTCGCCAAAAGTTATTTTATGTTTTTTCCTCCGGAGACCATGTAGGATCCCCACCGTAGGCCCTATTATTTGTGAATTTTTCGTAGACTTTTCAGATTTTTCGTGAAATTTTTCAAAACTTAATGTAAATTTTTTTAATTGATTTAAAACGTGGTCCTCGAGCTGATAATTTCAATTGCAGAAACTGGCAACAGTCAAGTAAACTTACAGCAGCCGACTGCATTATGAACTAAACCTAGTGCGCTCTATTGGACAAAATTAAACTTTTTTGAAATCGGCTAAGAGGAGAGGTTTCAAAAGAATTCATTCGCTTAGAATGTTATGAATGCACCTTGAAGAAAGTCAGAAAGCGTAACTATTTAATTATTTATTCATTTAAATTATTATCCATTGCTTGTTCAAGCGTATTCAGTTGCAGACGCATTCTCTTCGTATGATCTGTAGATAGACTCTTTCGCTCCCGGTAGGAGGACAACTAAGTAATCATTGTTTATCATCACTCTTATCGCCAAATCTCTTATTTGCACTCTTTTTTAATTATTTGGAATATTGCCGATTCAATGTTGCAAGATGGTCGACATTGTTACAAAAGGTTATAACATAAATTTTTGATGATGTTTATTGAAAAAAGAATGACAAAATAATTTACAGTAATGATATAAAAAGAAAAGTATGTAGACTTCAAGTTTCTACTGTTGCAAGGGCTTTTAATTAATTTATTGCCTCGAGTACTTTTGTAGCTAAGCAAGCAACTTTGAAAGAAAAACTAATGAAACTAGAAAGTAATGATAATTCCCTTTCGACCTGTACAATGTGAAAATCTAAGAAACAGATTGTAATGTAAATTATTCCTATTATTTTTCAACATTTATAGATATTACCTAACGATGGCTAAATGAAAAAATTTTAACACGAATTTTTAAAGCATACATTTATATTTATTCTATTTGGTCCAATTTGACTTTCGTTCGCTTGCAATTCACAAAATACTTTTCTGCGGTAAACATTTTTCATCAAATAAAATAATTTTATATAGCAGCAGTAAATGAATATTTTAAGGGATGTATGGTTTGCAAAAATGCTTAACCTTAAAGCAAAATGAATAATAGAGAAACCACACATTATTCATTAATTCATATTATTTCATTGTTATTCATCATTCATTCTTTGAAATATTCAGCACATGCGGTATCTGCAGTATGTCAGAGATCAAAAATGAATGTATGATTTCTAAACGGCCGTAATGTAAGCCAAACATAACAACTTCAAAGCTATAAGTGATTTGCCATAAAACAAATATATTTAGTTGTATTACAGGTTGCATGAAGAAAAATTTAGAATATAAAATAAATTTCGCTATAGTTAAATGAGCAACTGCTTTAATTAGGTAAAAATAAGGTACGATAAGATCTTCATTCTTCAGGACAAACAATCTAAACAACAAGGGAAAAATATCAGCTGATAAGATTAAAATTGTTTTAAAATATCAAGAAAATAATCATTTTAAAGTTTTTCAATTAATCTTATCCTATCACTTCTACATACCACGTGTTATTTGCCTTGCTCTTAGGCACCTAAATGATGAATGGTAATTAATGGACATTAGAATTATGAAAGATAATGAAAAACGGAAAAGGAAAGAAAAATGTTGCTCTTAGTTTGATGAATTTGAAAATACTCAGTTATCAATTAAAAATACTCGCCCGTCGTATTTGAGACACCAAAAAAAAAAAAAGCAACAACATGTCCGAACAGAGGAGGAGAGTTCTCTTCGAAACCATGCATACATCTATACGCATATGCATATACATAAACTCACGTACCATACATACACACATACACATGCATACACATTTATATATATATAGGTTTTTTTTTTATTTATTTATAAAGGGTGCGTCAATAAGAGTGCATTAGTTTTGCTTAATTTTTTTCTCTTGCAAGGGGAAACTCTGAAATTTGACAGCTGTCAACTATGATTCCTCAGATTATTAAAAATGAAGTTACGCTGAGGCCGCTCACAAACTTTGCGAAATTTTCGGTCGAGAAAGTGCACCTAATGTGTCAACAATTACAAGAGATATCGAAAAATTTGAGTAAATTGTGTGCTTTGCATCGACGCACCGATCGATGTCTTGATAATATTATAGCTGTACACGAGAGTTTCGCCGAAAACCCGATAATATTAATTCGGCTTCGTTCACAACATTCTCAAATTTCACGAAGCACTACGCAGCGAATTTTGACGACCTTAAAAATATCACAATTTATTCAAAAAGTACGTGTTTTTATTTTTAAACGCAATACTGCACTTTTATTGAGACACCCTTTATGTATATGTACATATGTACATGTGTGTATGTAACAATATACGCTGTGTATGCACCTGATATGCACATACAATTTTGGTCAACATATATCATCATCGTCAACAGCAACTATTGCTATTGCTACTACAGCAGTGAAGCTTGTTTTTTTTTTGTGTTTTATATCACGTGTGCGGCATGTGTATGCATCTATCGCATAAATGAACACAAACAAGTCGTTATGTCGACAGCAAGTCGTTAGCACGCAAAATATATATATATATATATATATATATAACACTTACACCACCCCCATCTGCGCATACTTTTCCGTTTCATTTTTTTTATCACTCAAAGTTTACACGTATTGTAAAATACTTTTCCTGTTTGCCGCCAAACTCTGTTGGCATCAACTTGACATACGAATTTTTGTTAGAAACTAAAATGTTCATATCGCTCATATATGTGAGAGTAATGGCGTAGCTTTATGTAACTGTCTAAAAACTTTAGCAAATAAACAACAAAAAAATTTAGTTTTTCCTGCAACAAAATAACTCATTTTTCTTTTCTATTTTGCTATTTTTTTTTTTTTTTTTTTTGTGCTTACTAACTAAAATTTACAAACCGTCACACACATGCAAAGAACGATATTTTATGAACTTTTCCTCCAACACACAGGCATTCAACCAAATATGTGTGAAAAGTTATTCATCACTTATATTTGAGCGATAAGTTGACTATATTTTATCACATATACGCTAATACCATCACACAAACGGTATTGTAAGTATATACACGCATATGTACTTAGTGTTAGTTTATAAATAGTTAGTGCATTCTCTAGGAAACGAACGACAAACGAACGTTCTCTCTATTCAATTAAAAGTGTAATTAGATTTGCTAAAGTACCTTCTGTGAGTAAAAGTGTGTACATATATGTATATATAGAAATATGTCTATGTGTTGCCAAATCTATGCATGAAGTTATGTTTGGATAGCGTGTATACATAGCGCTCTTTCGACTAGCGTCTGCCACTATATATTCGCTTAATAAGATATGTATTCATGTGTGAGGCAGAATAAATGAAAGCTTAGTTCGCTTACAAATTCTAATTTTTAAATGGTTTTATATAAAATGATATTCAACTAATAAAAAAAAAAAAAAAATCTATATAAGAAAACTCAAGGTGATTTATCTACGCCTAGTTGTTATGCCTTTGTGAACATTAATAATTCTCTCTCTTATTCAAAATATGTAACACAAAAGCGTAAGAGACTAAATTTCAGAATTTATTTTGGTAAACGTGTGAATGGAAGTCTGATCGTACTGTTGAAGAAAATTTGTATAAATTAAAAAAACGGAAAGTAATTGAAGTCCACTTCAAGTTTACAATTCCTAATAATTCATCCATTTCGTGGTCTGCATTTAGAAACTTTATTTTGGGAAAATTTGTAAAACAAAACTATCATTCAAAGGGATTGTGCGTTTAGTGTAATACTTGCCATTGTATAATATGGGTCGTTTCGCAACCATTAAAGGGATTAAAATAGTGTAAACTCAATATGAATATGCTGAGTCTATAGTACGTACATTTTGTGAATTATAGATTAGAAATTATGCGCACTATAGACAAGACTGTAAAGAAGTTTGAAGAAACTGGATCTATAACAGATTTGTTAAGATTTTATTTACGTCTACTACAAAACCCTGAAATAGATGGTCCTATATAAGATAACTAACTGAATCATTTTACTTTTTGCGAAAATTTTAACACAAAATGCTGTCCTTATTCTAATTTGTAAACAAGCTATGAAAATACTGAAATATTTGTGTTGTTCTTTATGAGATTTTCTGCTTTTTCACATTTTTTTAAGCTTCGTCTGGGTTCTTATGTTTCACAAATAAAATTCAAGTTTATCTTGTCGCCACTTTTTTTTTGCAAACTTTGCAATTTCGCAAACACATAATAGGCAACGTTGGTAGGACACATTACTGTAAAATCACTTAGACAAACAGTCTATTCAAATTAGTATACTTCCGTAAGTCTATACTGAGCCTAAAAATAATATTTATGTATAATATAATATTTTATGTATGAGCACGTTTCGCACTAGTCTTTAAAGCCGCTGGATTAAATTTAACTAACGATATATTTTTAATCATATAAAATTAATTCTGAAAAGAATATGGCCTTCATTCTTGCCACACTTTGCTACTTGAGAACGGAACTGAACAGAATTTATTCGTCGTGAAATTGTAAAATGATATAGATATCTCCGTTTATCCGTCTCTTCACGCAGGTACTTAACATGCATTTATAGCAAACGATGAGAGAAATAGTTAGCACGAGTGTGGTATTAAAACGTAATTGATACATTCGAGTTCGGATCGTCAAATTATGAATCAAAGCATAAATTCTGTTAATTACTGATGGATATTTTCGCTTGTGGTTTTTATTATTTAATTTTTTAACATTTCTGTGTAATTCAAACAAAATTGTGATCCATATTGATACTGCAATGCTATACTATTCATTTTCAGTAACATTTCTACTTCAAACTTGCACTTGTATGTATCATGTTACCACAACCAATATATATATGGAAATGCGGACGTATTCGTATATATATATATGTCATATCATGTATATGATGCCTAAACACATTCACACATGTGGCTGTAATTTCTGTTTCAGTTGCGTGGCATCTTAATGTCTCTGAGGGCGTGATCTGTCACCTAAGCCTTACAGTATGCGCAGAGAACGATTTAAATCAATACCGAATAAAATACTTATTCGAGATTGTCTCTTCAACAAGCTAAAACACTTCGAAGTTCTGGAAAAAAAGAACAAAAGCAAAAAAACCCATCGAAGCAAGTAAGGAAGTTATGTTTGACTTTGGGCGGATTTTTTGTTTTAGGAAAAAAGAAAAAACGTAAAAAAAATGAAGTTTCGATGCTCTACAACATTTAGTGGACGCGATGGATTCATCTCATTTGTGCACAGAAACTATAGATTATCATCTTTATCTACTCCAGTTTATGAGTGATGAAAAGAAAACGAATTTTTTTTAAAGTAGAGTTATTAATTGCGTACGGTAGCCGTGACCTTTATCCGATTTTAATCAACTTCGCTACTAATTTCCAACGATTTTTCCAATTTTTTGCAAAAAACAGACCATTTACTATAGATGCATACAGACGAATAGACGGACAAACGGGCGTAGTTAGATCTATTCCGATTTTGTTACAGATTAAGGATATTGCGAACGCTTTGACAAAAGTAATATATCCTATCATTCGGTACTGGATGTTAAATCGACAGATGTTTATGCTTAAATTCTTGAATTTCCCCTTATTTCGTATCGATTTTGTTTACACAAAATATCCTACCACATAGAAACGATTGTAAAACTATGGATTCACAATTTTCTAGTGGACATGGATCCTTCTCGTATATCTATGGTAATACCAAGCCGAATCACTGAAAATTTCGAAGACTAATTTACAACAAGCTCATGGTCGTCTAGTTCACCGTATTTTAATATCCTGGATTAGTAGGTGCTTAAGTAGTTGGTGGCTAGATATGCAAGCATGGTACTGTTTCTTCGCTAAAGAATGTTACAAAAACCACAATGACCTGCGAGGAAAAAAACCATTTAATTTGCAGCCCGCATTAAGTCCGTTATTACTGTAAATGGGGAAGTTACGAAATAATTGTATATTCGTGTACCAATTTAATGCAGTCATAATAAGATTTGCGAAGAACATAAAAAATTCAGTTTAACATGAACATGCCCTTCGGACGAATACGCCTTAAATAGAGTTCTTCAATTATTTATTTATTATAAGCCGATCAATTGTACACATTTAATGCGTATTGTTTTATCAAGGGATGTAGTTCTTTTGAATACTTTTTAAAGTCCTACGATATAGACGGGTCGTGAAAGCTACAACCTTTTTCAAAATATTATTTTCCAAAAATTCTTAATATTTAATTAATTAACAATCAAATGTAATTATGAAATGCGAACTCAAATAAAATAATTATTAGTTCGTAACTCTGCCATCATAGCAGAACCACATACTACGAAATAGAATTTCGCATATTTTTTACTTTCGACTTTTAAAAAATTCATTTGATGATGTCGAAGGTCTCGATAATGCTCCTAAGGATTTTATTGAGACTTTTCAGAGAACGCTTAGATTCTGTTTTCCGACATATCCGACATAATGCTTGCGCATAAATGTTCTGTACCGAACTACAAATTGAACAAGAAGAAAAGAAAAAAGAAGAATAAAATAAAAAAAATATTAAAATTTAAATTTATGAATTTTTGAAAAGGATTAAAAACTTATTTCATCAACACAGCAAGGCTTACATTGTGGCTACGTGAAAATTTTGAAATGTTTCAAACGTAGAAACCTCACTCGATGTGTAGATAAAGTCTGTTTCTCATGGATACTAATGTTGTGTTTATGACTAACGTATAAAAGTGTTGAGATAGCAATGCACCTAATGCCTATACGAGTATGTTCGCATGAGTTGTTCGAAATTTACATCCATTTTTATTCCACGTTGATGTTTTGAAAACATGATGATAAACTAAGCTGAAAGGCTTTGATTGGACGGAATATGTTATCATTCTTCTATTGGAGTTCGTATGTAAGACCTTTCCTATCATATTTTGCTATTTTTGGTTCATCTCATGTATACATTAACGCGAGCACCATAAGGGTTGTGTTGACCATTATACATCATTACCATCATTTCTTTAAAAGCTAACCGCATTTGTACGTATCCGTTGCGATACGTGAAAATTTAAAAAAAAAAAAAAAGAAAAAACTTTTATTTTAATATTAATTTTGAAACTGCGGATACGACGGAAGCATAATTTTTGATAAAAATTTATATTCGGTATACTTGACTTAAAACTTTCTAAAATACGTTTTTAAAATTCTATAAATGTACATTATTTTCATAAATTTCATTTACCAACCAAGCCGTATTGAGCCCATAAACACGAAATTCTCTAGCGTTATAGACATATCAGCCTCTTTACTGTTTGTATTTGTACTGTTTACATACAGAGCTTTACGGATGAGAATTTTTATTATCGAATATCAGACAAATTTCAAATGATTGATTTAGTTTTCTCTGCTTAGCCATATGAAATTCGTCTAAAATATATTAACAGACAAATTAAATTAATTTTTTAGAGATAAATCTTACGATAAATATTATGACTTAACTATTTATAACAAATCGAAATGGCTAAGAAAAAATTCATGTACAAGTAAATATAAAGAAAAAGAGGGGAAAAAGCATGTACACACCTAGCCAAAGACACACTTGCAACTGGTATAAATCCGAGGTGGCGATGAATCCCTAAATCATTGCAAGCATACAAAAGTTGTGAGCAAAATGCAATTTGAGAAGCAAAAGAATAAAAGAAAAATTAAAAAAAAAACTGACATAAAATCGGTCGATAGTTTCTCTTTAAAACTATAGGTTCATTATGTTCATAGTGTTAATAAGTTTCCGGGGGTTTTGAAATAAAATTCAGCATTTCTTATAAAAAAAAAGCAGCAGGAGATCTATTATTTAAAGTTTCGTCCCTAACTACTCCCTAGTTCTCCTATCTCTCAACAACAGTCTTCTAGAGACTTTTAGAGGTTATCCACGAGAAAAAACTCTGACAGATAACAATCTAAAAATTGATAAGAATATTCAATAATTGCGATTAGATCAGTGAAAATATAGCAACTAATACAAAATCGAACGATAAATTTACGCAAGAATTCCTAAGGTTTCATTTAAAAAAAGCATCGAACCATGTTTCAGATTTGGTAGCACCAAAATTTGTAATCCTTTCAGCTTAGTTAGTTTTAAAGTCTTTGAATTGTCTATGCATCAAAGTTGAAAGGAAAACAAGCGTATGGAATTCTTATTGCTTGAACATTCATAGATGATGCGTATAAAAATAATCAACTTTTTACTGAATATAATTTTATTTTTTTCCCTTTTCGAACTTCTAATCAAATTTCATGTGATTAATTGTATAGCATTATATCTTTCTGTTTTCGCTCTCTTTTGATGATTATTTCTTATAATCATAGAAATTTCTTTTTGAAGGCTACGTGTTATTTGATTGAAACAAATTTAAAAAAAAAATTATCATATTATTATTCACAGACACAACATGGCTGGAAGCTATTTCTCAAAATTATTCAATATTTTTAGGATAAGGAAAAATTTAAAAAAAGTTTAGAAAACATATTTATTTCTATCACAAGCAAAGAACGTAGAGAAATAAATTGATTGCAAGTAGCATAGAAGGGAATTTAATTAACTTAAAGTATCTGTCATTACAATTTAATGGAAATTCTATTTTTGCTTCTTTTCATTTTTGAGAGAACGGGAATTTCATTTTCTTCTTTTCTGTAATTCTCTCTATATAGGAATAATTGAGTTAAAAAACTTATAATGTAGGAGTCACATATTCTCATTTCCATTTCATTTATCATTTTTCATTAAATTTGGAAGTTCATCAAAAAATAGTATCGAAAATCATAGATATTGAGGTGATTTTGCCAATAATATGCCATTTATAACAACAGCGAAATTGCGATTTAAAGGAAATGTTCTTTGTAAACGTATTGCTAAACAACTTGCTAATCTAACCATAAGTAACGAAATTTGTGTCATTTTTAAACAACTTGAAGTAGTGAAAAAGATTGAGTACTCCTCTTTATTACGTACTTTTTCATGTATAAAATTACTCTAAAATCTTAAATTTCAAAATTTAAAAAAAAAGTTGTTTCATTATTATCCAATCAATTGTGTTTGTTGCTGCATATATACATATTCAATAATCTACGTACGTGCATGCATATGTGGCCAAATATTTAAAAAAAAAAAAAAATAAAGCCAAAGCACGTGTCGTACGGATACTAAGCTTAACATGAGTCATCCAAGTGCTCACATAATGACCAGAGTCAACCAAATTTTGTTGAATTTTGCACGGCAACAGCAAAAAGGAGCACATGGATATATAAAGCAGTTTATGTTTAACGATAAAAGCAACAACCTGGTGAAATATTATCTCTAAAAAATAAACAAACATGCCCTGTTGCTTTTTTATTTCCTTTTTTTTTCTCTCAATGTTACTCTTTCTTCTTATACTTCTACTTTATATTTTTGCTTATTCATGTTCTTTTGTTGTTTAGCTGCACTACATGGTGCATAATTTATTTTCATTTCATGCAAATGGGTTACAAAAAAAAACTTATATATACTCTGCATAACATACACATATGTTTCTAGCAATATATAAACTATATGTTAATTCATACGTAGCATTTGGACATAATCTCAAGAGACACTTCATGCTTGCTTACATGGTGAATGAAGTAATATTTTAAATATTAACTTTTTTACCCTGTTCTTGTTTTCTTTTTATCCCTCTCCACTTTATACAGTACATTTAGACATGCAAGTTTATGGTTTTGCTCATATACGTCGACATATGGTGACAAGCATTTGAACGTAGTTCACTAAGGGTTAAATTTTTGTTTCCAATAAGCATTAATTTGTGCAGGTGAATAGATGTCGTGCTCTTTAGCCACGTTGTAAGGTTTTAAATGTAACAACTTAAAGCAAACACTTGTCATTAGTTTGTCCTCTAGTTTCATGCAACAAAGTTTACGATTTATTAAAATATTTATAATAATTCATGTCAATAGAGAAGTATAGGCGTATGAGCAATAGTCAATTGTTTTATGTTCAGCATCAAAGTGGAAGTAGGCTTATTAAAGTTACTATATGGGCGAATTGAATGCTTAATGAATGCATAAACTTTGATAGAAAAAAGGTGGAGTATAGATAATAGCTAATAGCTAATAGATAATAGATAATAGATAATAGATAATAGATAATAGATAATAGATAATAGATAATAGATAATAGATAATAGA